>DWNE01005236.1:0-14219 GCA_018249875.1 Cecropterus toxeus | reverse complement strand
CTTCACGCCAGAAATAGGTGTGGCGG
Source organism: Cecropterus toxeus (assembly GCA_018249875.1). Taxonomy (NCBI): domain Eukaryota; kingdom Metazoa; phylum Arthropoda; class Insecta; order Lepidoptera; family Hesperiidae; genus Cecropterus; species Cecropterus toxeus. The sequence goes on along the minus strand of DWNE01005236.1, from coordinate 14,193 downwards.
TGGGACTTCCCCCGGCGAACTACATTGGTTCTACCACCTGGCACTGTATATTTGCTGAAGATGAAAACAAGGAATATTTCTTTCATCTGTTTAGTCTGTTTATTGTACAAATATAATATAAAAAATAATAAATAATGTAAGGCAAACCTTAATATACGATATTTGTTATAAATCTCGAATATTAAGAGTCTATCGCAAGAAGATCTATTGTTATCGGAAGAAAAAATTCGACGCCGCGCGTAATGAGATCAATGCTCAATTTACATTAAAAAGCCTTCGGGCGACTCTAATAAAATTAACAATTCTTTCGACTGACACGGGTTTGAGGCAACACGATTGAAATTCAAATCCGGCGTCTCTAGCATATCTAATATAATTAAGTCGCTCCAGTAATTGAGTAGACATCCACCCCACTGTTTTAAGGAAAACTTTCGTTTTATAATATGCCACCTAATAAAAGAAAGGATCACACCGCAGGTTGGTGAATTTTCTTAGGTTCAAAGCAATTAGGGAGGTACGAAATGAACTGCTGAAAATAAACTTTACGTGTGCGAAATGTTTTTGTTAGTCATATACGAGTATTGTTTGTAAACCAAGCTTTCACAAGCGCTTTGACACCTAAAATTACCTCAAATGCAATTAAAACGCTAAAGTTGAAGGTGTTAATTTTGAGAAGTTGTAAAATTAAAACAATCATAACTTGCACTTTAAACACTTAATGGTACAAATTAAATTTATAACAATATTATTTTCATTTATAGAACTTTTTATTTGCAGATTTGCTTACTTTAAGATTAATTCCAGGATACAGAAAGGAAACCTATAAGGCCCGTTTGTCTTACTAAGACGTCTAAACATTCTTCCGTCCTTGTGGGCGGCAAAGAGCTCCCACTCTTGCCGCCCGCAAGGACGGAAAAACGCGTATCGCCTGATCAAGCAACCGCGGGCAATCACAACGGTATATATGGTCGCAAACCGTCATAAGGACCGGAAGGTATGGTGGGCCCAGTCGCTTGTCTAGGCGAAGCCCGATGGGGTAATTCCGTTGGAGATGCCGGAGTCCTCTTCTCAGTGCCGAGGACGGATATCGTGGTGTGTGGCGGATTAGTGCGGTGAAAATCACATAACCCGGCGTTGCTCCTACGGAGTCGGGTACCTTATGAAGGTTACCTGATTGAAGTAGCAAACGAGCATGCAGTCCATCTGATGGTAAGTGGCAACTGCCACCCATGGACACCTGTAAGCAACTTCAAATAGAACATGGGTTCTATCAGAAGTCAATGACAGATGCGTTACTGCTCCCGAGGACTAAGATGATCGCCTCATATAAAAGTGTGCCGGCAACCAAAACCTCCTAAAGAACAAAAAAAAAAACAAGGAGGTGTAGGCTTACGCTTTCCTTTCCTTTGTATAGCAGATCTTCAAATAGCAGAATGGGTGGATGTACGTCGTACGTTCTATTAAAACATAAAAAAAATAAGCGAACACCATATAAATAAGCAATTTTTTCATAAACATAATAAGTAAAAATGCACAAGTTATATTGAGACCATAAAATCTAAGCTTAGTTTACTTGCCACAGCGACAATATCCCGCGCTCGATATTGCCTCTTTAAAATAAACCTACATGCTCCTAACTTGTGAGATGTAAAGTCGCTCCACCTTAGTCACCTCCACAGGTAAAGCGAGCACTCAGTCTTTACCCCAGAGGCGAGAATCGAAATCGATTGATCGCAACGACAGACGGTCCCACCACGTGTTGAAAGGTCTTAGATAATATAATATAAAAGCTTTCAAGAGAATAGCGCTTCACGGCGTGTCTGAAGTATCAATTCAGCTTGTAAGACTACCCCTCGGATGTTTCAGACCTCTGATGGCTGTATTGGAAAATTGCAGCGAACGCTTTCACATCGGGCAAAATCCAGCGGGAGTTGATTTTTATTAAAACTTCATAAAAGATATTGGGACTCGATGATGCGCGATGGCATTCTTGTCAAGTACTTGATAAGTTTAATTTAATAACTTTTGTACAATCCTTAATGATTTAATGTTGTAACTTCTAACTCATAGATAGTAAATAAAATACTTGGTATTGATAATAAGCGATTTCAAGCCACCCTTTAGTTACTGCTTCGCTGAACTTTGGCTTTTTGAATAAACATATAAATCCCAGTTTTGTGTGTAGTTCAAAGTAGCAAGTACGAAATAGGTAGCGCGGTATCGTTAAACACAAAAGATGTTTTCCGAGCCGTTGGGTCGGGTTGGGGAATCGAAAGAATGTGTTCCAACTGCCTTGTGATATTTTATCACGAACGAAAAGGAACTTAGGGATTCTTCTGTTTGTTTGAACAAACGAGCAACAAATACGTTGCGGAAATGCAAACCGCTTTTATTTTACGAGGAGAGCAATTCAAAGGAATACTAAGCTTTCAACGCAACAAAGGGCAGACGCAATAGTTACCTTTGCTTTTAAACGAGTACGTTTACATTGTACCACTATATTACCTCCACAGCCATTTTCTTGTATTCAAAAGCAAATTTTTATTTCTATTTAAAGCTAAGTATACTCGAGAGATGTAAGGACACGGAGCGACATAAATTGTGAAATGTATCTTTCACTTAAAGCGTGACAGAACACAAACAATGTTTTGTCTACGTGCCCGAATAGCGAATTATGAAATTCGGAGTGGCGTCCTTTATTATAAACAATATTTGTTTAGGTTCTAACACATGGGAGCGGTGGATTTGCATATTGGTAGCTGCAAGCTGTCTTAATTTCGGCGTAATGTGTCGGGGGAGGATGTGATTGCGCTGTAGGTAGCGGAGCGCGGGGCGGGCGCCCACATGATGCCATTACGATGCAATTTATTGTCTCAATCTGTGTACCGACTTAAAGTACAATTTGTTGTCACGCCATGAATATTGGAACTTGAAATGTACCTTTCACATAATTTGGTTAAGCAAATTGAAATTTATATAGAAAGTCTTACATGAGTTAGATTAGATATATATAGGGAACCATAATTCTAAATAATGGGATAGAAATTATAATATATTAACTTAGTAAAAATACTTTTTTAAAGGTTTGCATTTTAACTACAATAACTTAGCAGATGTATATAGTATATTGTCATGTGTACATAAAATGACTGATAGTAATAGAATCCTATATATTTTTAATATGTTTATTTAGGAACTGTTCAAAAGATATTTAGACTGATTATCTACTTCTAGTTATATCATTAACAGGCTCTTTAAACTCTCTAATATATATATCTGAGACAGTTTAACTGTTTAAGTAGGTATCTACAACTTAGTAGAGTTTAAGTATGAAAGCATAGTAAAAATCTACAAGATTCTGTCACTGTTTTTATCAGTAAAATTCTAGTAGCTAAAATAATACCAAGAATTTTTCCATATACATCATTCGTAATTAAAAATCTACGGTATTCGCATAGAACCGAAACGCACTCAAACTCAATATTGGACGAAACATGGCACTGAGAAGCAATAAAAATACCATGCGAGGGTCAATCAGGTTAAGTGTTTTGTCCGGCGTCGCGTATCTGCCCCGAAATAATATATATTCGAGATTTATATTTCAGCGGGAGTAAGTGGAGAAATAGCTGGAATAATAGCGCGTTGGAAGGTTGCAGTAAGGGTTCACTTAGGTACGGCAACTCACATTATGGTATGTTAAGACTTCGCCTGCATTCCGCCCACGAAATACGATATTAACAAGAACATTTTTGATACATCCACTCTATAAAGTTTGCGCAGACATTTAATAAGACTGCATGGATTTGCATCTCCTCAAATATTGTCACACGGATTTTATGACCAAGCCTTCTCGTCGCTCGTCGCAACAGGTAGGGGGATTTTAAGTTTCATTCAGCAAATATTGCAGTTTTAAAGTAACTTATGTATTTCTTCAAGCAGATTAGATTTTTTACTTACAACGTTTTAAATTTTAATTCAGATCGTTTTCTGAGCTACATCAGTGAAGACACATTCTAATTACCACAAAGATGCTGTCTGGTGTAGAATTATCGTATTATTATTTATGAAATGCCAATTTTTCCTAAGTAGGTACGTCTTGGGCGTCTCCTCGTAATAATGAGAAATTAAATTGAAGTGGCGTCTTCTCCGTAAAATTTTAATGGGCATTATACACTGCATCAAAACATATTGTCAGCGAAGTACCGCGCGCGACGCGTCTTGACTATTTAAATTATAATTTTGCTTAAAACCACATTTTATACGGCGAACCTGTACGCGTAGGTGTATTAATAGACAAAATTTTATTAAAGAACGTTTTATTTAGTACTAAAAATAATATTAAAAACTGAACCATAACTTAACATTAACCTTATTAGTATATTTTATAATTGAACAATATTTCACATCTTAGACTATAATGAACATAAGCCGGTATGTATATTTCAAGATAACTTTCAAAACAAGTTAATAGGATAGATTAATATTATTCAATTACTAATTTTATAATGTAGGTAAGTGTAATGGATACCTACGAACGATGCGTCTTTGTATTTATTTATTTTATGTTACTTTTCTTATACGACATATTATAGGTACATGAATCGTGATCACAGTGAAAAATACTCAAAAACAAAAAAAAAATCGTAGCATATTAAATTTATCAATTTCGCAAAAAGTGCATGTAGCAGATACACTATGTAGCGTAATTAAAATGGTACCTATTTACCTAATTATTGTTGTTTGTCAATTGTAAGTAGGAACTTGTTTACCAATTATTTTAAATCAGATTCTTATTGCATTAAAATCTATCAAAATAAAATATGAAATGTTTATGTCGCCAGGTGTCTTCGTCGTCGTGTTGCTTAAGAGGATCAAAATGTTTTATTTATAAACGGTAGATGTCTGCCCGGAGAGCGATGTAGGCATTGTCGCCGCGTTCACCGGCACTTTACATTGCACTTCGGTATCAAGTGTAGTAGACACTGTGTACTTTCATTTTGTTGAAGGAAAATATTTACATTTAAGTAATAAACAGAAAAGACGGGCCGTATTTAATATCATTTTATTGCAGTCTAGTAGAAAGAATGAAAAGTATCTTTTCAATTTAATATGTATTTCTGATATATAAGAGATACTATATATCTTCGATGTGATCAGTTTATTGAACCATGGAGCGTTACACTTAGCACTAAAATTAGGGATCATACAGCTCTTTAACGCTTTCTACACTCAGCCCCACACTAGGATTTTCTCCTGTGTCGTGGGTGCCATGAACACACACAAAGACGAGTACACAAACACCCAGAACCAGAACAGAAATCTAAATTCATCATTCAGATGTCTTTCTGCCCGGGGTTCCGGAACCCACTGCGTGTCAGAGCGGTATGGTGACCGCTCCGCCACGCGGGTCATCAAACGCCGTCATGACCTTTAGGAGATAAGTCACAAAAAATCATTTTATGTATAGATCCCTCTATTGTGGACTCAGATACTTTTATTACTTAAGTAATAAATCTGTATTGGACATTTTAAGTCTTAAGCCCTATTTCGCAGTTGTTTACATAAACATTTCAAACACAGACTTGCGATAGACACGGTAAGAACTTGATGTTGTAAAATCTAGTCGGAGAACCGGCGACGTTACTCTAAACTTATTATATGACGATAGCGTCTGAGGCAGGCGCTAATTGGAAATACATGAGAATTTGCATTTTACTTTGTCTCCCAAACTCCCTGGAGTGACGTCTAGTCAAGGATTCCTTTGTGACGGAGCGCAACTTTGTAGAAGTATCTATTTAAAGATTGCACGGATTTTTACCTTCATAGCCTTTTAGACGGCACTTCAAACTGTCTTTTGCACGGCCCTGCGATGACGGTCGGCTAAAATTGTAAAAGTTCGCAACGTAGTGCTAAGTACTGCTAAGAGCTTATTTAACAGGATAATTTGTAATGAGATTACTTGAGACTTGAGACTTTATATTTTTTAGTTAACTTTGTTTATACTCATTTTACGTCTGAATAAGTAATATGTTTGGGTAAAAATGCAAAAACATTTTATCTGAGTAGTAACAAATTCTTTTCTTTTTAAATCAAAAGTTTTCTTTTTTAGTACAATATATTCTATCAATAAAATATGAAAATATTTTTTAACAATAGGTAGCTATTTTAGATTCGATAAATTGAATTTCAACGATAGACGACCTGCTAACGTAATTTCACAACTAGAAATCATGGCTTTAGCAGAATATTTACATAATTAGTACATCCTTAAACATGTGTTAATTTATGTTACGATCTAGATTCGAACCCGGGACCTTAGCATGAGAAGTTCTACTTTTTACGGCTGTTCTGAAGAACGTCTGAGATATTAACTTAATCAAACTATCGTCAACCCATTACAGGCACAACCCTTGCCAGGTGGTAGAAACAATGTAGTTCGACCGGGGAAATACCACCGCCACACCTACTTCTAACGTGAAGCAGTTCTTGCGTTTCGGTGAAAGGGTGTGGTTGCCGGCTCACTTTTATATGAGGCGACCATTTCAGTCCTCGGGAGTAGCAACGCATCTGTGATAGACTTCATATAGAATCCCTGTTCTATATGACGTTGGTTACAAATGTCCATGGGCGGCAGTAACCACTTTTACCATCAGAAGGACTGCTTGCTCGTTTGCTTCTTCATTTTTATAAATATATATGTGGATAACTCACATATAAGGCGTTGCATCTCAATCCATACATGCATCATCTCTGTAATTAGTTAGTTACAAAATGGGCAACACTTTTCGTCACCTTCAGGTAGACTTCATTAGCGTTTGTAACTTGAACCTTACAAAAAGAATATATAAATATTAACATCACTCAATGTGACCTAATTCCATAGACTCAGAGCCTAACCAAAAACGATGACACAAGAAATTAATATAAAAAGCGCTGTGTAACTCAGTTTCGTCCTTCGTGACTCACAAGGGGCTCTCGGGACCCCTTGATCTGTTAAGAGGCTCTCCGTGTCAGTAATAATGCCCTTAAATAATAGTATACCTTCTAATGGCGTCAACTCGCTCTTGGAAAGCCTCGAGTGTTGCTTTCAACGTGACAAAACGTAACGAAAACATCACAAAATATATCTACCTACCGGAATTTTCTTGAACGCGAATAAGGACTTTGTAGGTTTTGCTCCTGTTTTATTGTTAGTAGTAAAAAAGTGCGTAGAAACATTTTTCGTCTGTCGTCGTCTATCTGTATCTATTAGTCATGGGTTTCCTCTCAGAATAAGGTTTAGGCCCTAATTCACCGCGATGGTCAAGTACAAAATGATAGACCTCACACAACTTTGAAAACCTCCAATTCAAATGCCAGTGTAAATTAAATGTTATGAGTAACAATTTTTAATACGCACAAAGCTGAAAAATCAAAATTTTATTTTTAGAATTCGAGCCCCCGAGGGGTTGAGATTTAAACCAACTTTTTTAAACCAATTTAAAACGATTACTAGTAGCACCCCACTTTCTGTCTAATAAAACTGTTGTTTAAAGCGCTGCTGTATTCGCGACTGAAGGGTGTGGTAAAGAAGACATACTTAATCAAGACGTTTCAAACTTAGTCCTCAAGGGTAGCAACGCAACTGTGGCCAACCTTGAAGTATAAATTTAAAAAAAATCTGATCTTTTTGGGGTTGTTCACACAACATGTCCATTTGGTATGTATGGTCACTTATCATCATGATATTTCTTCAATCCAATTCTGACCAACAACACAAACGTTAAATCATAATGCTATAGTTTATGGTCACTAAAACTACATAGATACATTTCATATTCTTCCAATGAACATAATTAAAACACTTCCTAAAGAAAAGCTATTTAAAAGTTGGAAGCGACACACAATTAAAACAAACAACGTATTTTGCTCTCGTTTCCGACTCCGTAGTGTGATGATCTGGAAAATTGTGGGCTCAGAATAATAAAAGACGAAAGTAGTATAACTTTTATGACTTAGGGCAGTACGAAAGGGCTATAGATATAACATTTCACGAATGCGCGTTCGCCTTACGTGTGTTGCAAACGCAGGTTATGGTTTTAAGCGCGTCTGTACAAATTTCAATGTGTGCGTGAGCACTAATGCACGTAGTGACACGTTGAGCACACTAATGTAATGTATATATACACGATTCACCACAACTAAGCTTGACGCGCGCTCGTGAAATATAGGATCTTAGGTAATTTGCATAAAAGTAAATAAACGTAAAATCTTGCGGTCAATACTTATCATAAAACAGCTAATGTACCTTAATATTCATCTATCCGTAAAATTTTCCATATTTTAGCTGAAAATACAGGGTTCATAAAATGTTGGGCTTAATACTTAAAATTATCTTAACTTAAGTATATTAATTATGTATGAAACATTCATCTGAACTCCTAAATTGCAAAGCCAATAATACAAAAAACTAAATAACTACACCCAAAAAAATATAAAAAGTCGTATTAATAAATATATAATAGTTCTTTACAAAAGATATATTACTACGCTAAATACAGATACAATAAATGCACGATGGTGCAACAAGCAAAGTAGAGTAGTGAAATAAACAACCAAGAAGGGTAGCTGTATACTGGTTGTTTCGTAAATCATGTAAAATCTTGTATAACCTTTTAACTGTATGCGCTTAGTAAGGAATATCAAAATATCGACGTGTATTATAAAAATTCTCAAAATATCCCACTCTGTCATTGTCAACCAGTTACTTTCCCACTGTTGGGGTCGAGTCTTCTTTCAGAATGAGATCCTTTACTTTACAGCAGTGATAATTAATTTCTGACACATCATTTTAGAAAAATCAATGGTTCCTGGAATTCGAATCCAAAAATTATAGCTAAAACTTTGTCATTATAACCTTTAGGCTATCACTTCTCCACCCCGCTCTCTGTTACTCTCAAATTACGAATATCGCTAACTGTGATTTTTTTCATTATGTTCTTTAAATTACTTCTTCAACTAAGCTCCATTAGGTACAGTTTTTCATTCGTTATTATTATTTTATATTCCTTGTGCTAATTCATGATGGATTAAAACGGGTATATATCTAAATTTTAATTCATGATATGGAAATATCTAATCATCATTACATGTCATGTACAGTTGTATTAAATGCGTAATTTATTGAACATAAATCCACCCATAAATTAATTAATCAATTTCATATGTTTACTTCCATTAAAACTATTAAATAAAATACCAAAGCGCGCAAATCCCATACTTATTGATAACTAATAAAATTTCCACATCATTTCCCATTTCAACAAAACAGTTTTCGTTGAATTTCGCGGAACTCAACAATATTGTCGCTACTGAATCGAGATTAGGCTCTTATCACTGATTGATGAGATTGAAAGCAGATGCGTATTATTCAATTTAGATAAAAAGGCGGAGTTGCTTGACCGTAGGGCCAAATAGATAACTGGATGCTGATAAGCAATACAGTGTCAAGCCACACAACCTTTATTTAGAGATAATGGCATCTAAGCATATTACTGCCGATTACCTTACCTGTTATTTTTTATGTGTAATTAAAAAATATTGGATTGATACTCTATTGGTATGATAAAAACAAAAAAATGTAATATATTTTATGAAAAACACCAGATTATTTCATATTGCAGAATGTAAAACACGTTAAAACATTCGAAACTTGTTATGATATGAATACATTTTTTCCGTATTTATATGATTTAAGTGACTTCAGACTCTGTTGTATATTATAAAGTACGTGACGCATTACTGGGACAAGTCAAAATCTCTGATGAAATGAAATGTCTTTATTTTGCAAACGCCTACGGGGGCACTTACAAATCAATTACAATAGTTTTTTCATACATTACCACCGGATCGGAACACGACTACAACTGCATGATCCAGCACGAAATCCAGTGGGTTTGTCTTTTTTGTTTGTATAATATCCTTTTTTTCTTTTTTTTTTAACAATTTGTTTTTTTTTTTACATTGCAATAAAAATAGCTCCAGTATCTTGCCTTAAATTTAAACAGGAGTTTTTGAGGGTTGACACATTATTGCTTATCGGCATATAACTGAAGTTCTGAAATGAGTTTCATTCAGACGGTTCAGTATATACCCGACCGTCCGCGGATACGGACGTCGCTCGCTCTTCTACACAATTACGCTCGATATATATAAGTCAGATAAAGTTAGTACATGTTTTTCAAATAAATATTCCATCAACAATGTTATTGTTAAAGAAAAACCGTTTACAGTGATAGTGAGTGCAGTTTTAGTTAAGTTTGGCAAGACTTTTGGACTTTATTCTAAGGTAAGATTTAGTTTAAAAGTTAAGTTTTTGAACAAAAGTGAATTTGTAGGTAATTTTGTTATCGAATGACCCCGGCATTGAGCGATATTTACTTAATTCGTAAAGACGATATCGCGATGGTTAAAACGCGCAAATTAACGTTTTATGGCCAATGGCAATATTATCATTTACTTATCAAATACATAACAACTATTGCTTATCTGTAAACTATAACAAATTATTCGAGTGTTTTAAAACAAAACAGTAGTGGCTACTAAAGTGTAACAGTTTCTCAGTAACAGCTCTGTTTACTTTGATAATGGCCACTACTTTACCAAGGCGAATTCAATTATTCAATAGAGAGCCATGTACTCAGTTATTGGCGGTGAAATTATCTTTTTGGTCTACGTTCTTATCAATAGAAGAAGTGATACAATAAAAAATTCCACTTTTCTTCTCAGTGTCTCGGGTTCAATCTTAAGTGTGAACTTCGGATTTATCAAGCATTGAGGTTTAAGATATTTATTTCTCATTAAGAATTACAAAAATTCACTTAGATGAGAACTTATATATTAGACTTATTCTACTTAAAACTATGCTACAGTAGGCATACATATTTATTGGATTATACATTACAGTGTTCTACTTTGTGTGGTAAATGTAAGGCACTTAGCACCAGCCGTTTCAGCTTAGCCATTAATAAAAATAGCTATTACCAACCTCAGGTAGGTATAAAAGGTCTGTAATCCTAATCCTATTTGGAGTTGATTACAAATGTCTATGAGTGGCAGTAACAACTTATGACTATGGGCGGCAGTAACCACAATGTTCTCAAAGATATATAAAATCTAGTTGCCTTTGACCACCGGTAGGCTAATAAAGGCTTGATGATTGCGTCTAATTGATTCTAAATGCAGTACTTTTAGTGTATTCGAATATTCTTACTAATCCAATAATTGAAGAAAAAGGATTTAAGTTCTGTTTGAAGAAAAATCCATAGGCTAGAAAATAATAAATAGATATTATTTTGGTCCCATACCTCTATTTTTTTTTAAACGTATACATAATAATTTCCGTTCTGGGATATTTGTGTGCTATGTGCATACATAAAAATAAATATACAAATATCAAAACCAAACACTTCTAAATTAATTATATTATGTAATCATAGACTAAAGACGCCGAAGCGTCTTAAGTCTGACTCCACCAAAGATGAGTTGGGAATCAAACTCAATACTCTCTAAATAACATCGCGGAGGTACCAAACGCGGGTCCGCAAATACCGCTTTATAATTCATTAACATGTATTTAATTTAAAGTAAAATTACATGAAGCGGTAGAAAAATATTAGCTTAGGTCAATTTACTCTGCGGTACACGGGGAACACTTTGGAACAACATCAAAGATAAACTTATGGTCAGTTTGTTCACGAATGGCTTATGGCTTTTCGTGTGCCTTTTCTGTGTAAATTTATAGCATACTGCCCATATTTTGTTTATTTATAAAAATGAATTAGCAAAGGAGCAAGCAGCCCACCTGATGGTAAGTGGTTACTGCCGCCCATGGACATATGTAAGCAACTTCATATAGAACAGGGGTTCTATCTGAAGTCGGTATGTAAGCCTTATATATAAGTGAGCCGGCAACCACTCCCTTCCACCGAAACGCAAGAACTGCTTCACGCTAGAAGTACTTCCCCGGTCGAACTACATTGGTTCTACCACCTGACATAATAACAGGTGTGTTGAGTGCTACTTTGTGGAGTTTAATCAATAAAGGCAGAGATATAAACTTTCAAGACGTAACGCTCTCAGGGGTAACAACTGCGGCCGGCCTCAAGTGAGATGCCTAATCTTCCTGGGTTTACATAATGTCCAAAGGTGAGAATAAAGTAGGAAAACTTAAACTAAAGTGTTATCGTTACAGATAGATAACATTTAAATTAAATAGTTCTGAATTGGTGTCATATGTATTGATCATTTAATCAGTAAATCTCCAAATAAACAATAAAACCATGCTGAATTCGATTTACTCTACAACCACCAACACTCATTTCGGTTACATAAAATATCCTAAATTAATAACAGAAAAAATATACATATTACTCTTTGTTTTATGAAAAAACATTCACTTTTTCTACAAAATCCATAGATGATTTTAATCAATAACTTTTAATTATTTTCAAATATTTAAATTGTGTATATTTTCTCGAACACCGTTACGCTTATTCCTAAATTGACATAATATTACTTATTTGTTTAGATTAAATAAATTAATACCCTAATAATTTAGCAACAGACAAACATATTTTCTTAACAAATTGCAATCAATGAACTTGTTGAAAATAAATACTGTAAGATTGAATTTACCATGAACATACCGATACTCTGTTCACAGAGAGGATGTTCTTCAAATATTTTGGAACAAGATAAACATGGAACAATAAAATTGGCGTACCCGTAGGGTTGCTAGTACCGGTGTCGGGTGTCAGTTAAATATTTGCCCGTTTTGTCCTACTTTTGTTAGGGCTTTGACCAATGTTTTAACAATTAAAAGCATCTTAATATTTTTTATTTAGAAAAGGTTTAACATTTAGGTACTTAGATTTGATATACTAAGTTTAAAAAATTACATCCCGCCTTTGGGTTTAAATTCTAGACGAAAGTGAACTAGCTTCCGATCTAGCTTAGCTTTTGACAGACATCTGAATAGTGAGTTTAGATTTTGTTCTGAGTCTTGAGTGTTAATCTATTTGTCTTTGTATAAAATCATGTAGGAAACGTTTTATGTATATCGCCTTTCTTTTTGTCACGAGGGGAAACTTTTAAAAGGTACCCGACGCCGTAAGAGCAACGCTGGGTGATGTGGGATTTTTACTGCACTAAAACCCCGCCGGTGATCGCCTTCAGCGCTGTGTGGAGCGCACCAACGGAACACAGCCAAAGTACTCCGAGCGCGAAGCCCCTTTGGGGATCTTCCCGGTGAGCATTTACGCTCACCGTCCCTACAGGTGTTTACGACGGCGTGCGATCACACATGCCGTCGTCCTTCCCAGGATCGCTTACCTGGACGGCTCGAGCTCCCACTCTTACCACTTGCACCCCGGAATCCCTCTTTTAGTCGCCTCTTACGACAGGCAAAGGATACGGTAGCCCTATTCTGGTCCCGGAACTACAGGGGCCTTATGTATATCATCTAGCAACTATACCGAAGCGTAGCAACCGCAACCAGAATCTGCTAAGACAGTATGAACTACACAGATCAACCATAAACATGCCTATTATCAACATATAATAACAAGTAAATTCTTAGCTAATGTCCAGCTGTCATCGCCAGATATGATCCTCTGTGTTTGAAATGTTATGAAAACAAATTGTTACATATTTGTTGTCATGTTGTTATATAATATTGTAAATTGTTATTGCGGTACTTCCTAATGTCCTAACGTTTCTATAAAAAGGCGATCGGAAGCCGCAGTTCCGTAGTTCACAGGAGGTGACCTTGGGTCAGCCGCAATCCCTATTTAAACCAAAGGCGGAAGGCCAAGACTCCGGCAATAACTGGGTCCGCAACCGTCACCAACTACACAATTGCCAAAAAAGAAAACCACAGTAAAATAAAGAAAAAAACAATATTAACATAAACGTAAATATAAACATAAAGGCTTTCTACACTCATAGCGCCACAGTAGGATTTTCTCGTGTGTCGTAGGTGCCATGGACACTCAAACACGAATACACAAACACCCAGACCCAGAACACAAATTTAAACTCATCATTCAAATTTCTGTCTGACCGGGAATCGAACCCGGGACCCACTGCGTGTCAGTCTGGTATGGTGACCGCTCTGCCAGGCGGGTCGTCAAATATTCAATTTAAGCATATTCT
>DWNE01005235.1:0-14221 GCA_018249875.1 Cecropterus toxeus | reverse complement strand
TGCATACCGGCGTGACGTTTCATCTGTAAAAATTTTACCCTCATGCGCCTAAAGAAGTTTCACTTCAAAAATCAAATGTTTCATCGCTTTTGAAAATTCTGTCTCTAATATAATGTAAAAGTCCCGGGCAACAGCAAGTTATATTATTGACGTTTATATCAAAATAGTAATGTCGATGTTTTATCGCGCTAAGTCACTAAGGATGTTTTCAGAGCAGCGACGTAAAGGTTGTTCGTTAGCTTATATGCAGTGAGATCGTTGAAATTACGATCGTTTAGGATGTTTTATAATTTAAACAAAGTTACGAAACATACTAACTGTATATAAACAACACTCTACAACTACATTGTATTTCTTGTAGGGATTATATCTTTTTAGCGGATGTCGCACTCGGAATCCTGTGTCATAGAACCGTATGATGATCGCTCTACCATGTGGGTCATTGAAGTCAGCAATAATAATTATAATAGTAATAGTAATGTTGATGATACTTTTGAGCTAAAACATGTTTGAAATAAAATTTTAAACTTATTTAAACATGCTATTACTCAGTGTTTTAAGTCCAATTGAAAAAATCTACTCATTTTTTCAAGCGTACATGAATGTGTATGTATGCACTCGTACATTCGTCCATTTCTTTGGCACGCTCTACGGCTCAAACTGCTACACGAGTTATAACATGTTACATTATTTGAATCGTCTCTGTTATTATAGTGACATACGCTAAATACACACATAAAGACAATTACAAAAATACATATTTTATTTATGTTATATATTATTACAGTTATGAAATTATTTCAAAACTCCTTTAAAAGCGTTAATCATCGTCAACCCATTATTGTTCCACTGCTGGGCACGGATCTTCTCTCAGAATGAGATAGTTTTAGGTCATAGTCCACCGCGCTGGTCAAGTGCGAATTGGTAGACTTCACACCCCTTTAAGAAATCTTTTTTTTTTAGAGAATTCTTAGATGTACAGGTTTCCTCACGATTTTTTTCGAAACGACTAACTCAACTCTAATGAGCTCACACGTCTCGAACGTAAGTCCTAACACTAAAAAGAAATTGAGTCTGTATTTTGTATTCGAGTGTTTTTTTTTACTATAAGCTGAGTTTCTTTTATCACTAAATTGCTCACGAATAAACAACTCGCACGTACAAAAATCGTGAATGTGTTATTACCTTACAAATATTAACAATCAATAACTTTACATGTACTCGTGGAAAGAGAGTGACTACCGACACACTTATCTGTTTCATATTTTCCAATAAAATGAATAAGTTTATTCATAACTTAAAAAATATTTCGGGCTTGGATATCATCATGTGCATAAGATTTTTTTTCGGACTCTATTATGATTTTAGTACTTTTCAATTAGTGCGCGCATTAGCAAAATGTTACGTTGTACTGTACTGTTTATTGTGCACATATACCTACTGTTTTAATGTTATGCATATTGACAGCTACTCTATGTTACTCAAAATCTGCCTTATAATAAGTGCAAATAAATATGTCGTTGTAATTTTGTTGAATTTAAAACACAATAATAAGCGATTTATTCGATTTTATGCTGAAATTCAATGTATTAACAATATAATCCAATGGCAACCACCGTCCGTTAACCTGAGAATATCTTTGGCACTTACATTCATACTTATAACAGTAAAGTGCTTATTGCAGTTCATATTTTTCGGTACAATAGTGTTTAAATCTTATATCCTGTTAGCAGGAATGCTGATAGCTTTTACAAACTTATTTGAAATTTTCCCGGTGATAATGGCATTCGAGTTATTTTACAAGCGGATGCAGCTTTTTAGAATATATCTGAAAAAAATTGAAATTAACGAATTTAGTACGCAGCGTAAAGAAGAAACGATAGAAAAATTCTCACAAGCGTACAAAACATTAATGGACACTATGCAGAACTTCAGTGTGCAAATTACACTAGTAGTAAGCTATAGTTGTGGCTACCACTAGAATGCCATTACCCTTAATTTTACGTGTAAATTGATTTTTTTTTTTTGTGTTTCAGATGTTCATTAATTGCTTAAATATTTTGATAAAATGCATTTTATGCATTTTCGGCTATATTTATTCGAGTTTACATTCGGTAAGTTCATGTAAAATCGTTTGAATAACCGAAGGTTGGTTTTCAAAGAATTTTATGGTTAAATCGAGACTTCCGATAAAGAGGATGCTAATTCGTAAATCTTGCCGCCCCTTAAGAGCTTCCGTCATTTGGCTTCTCGGTATATATCGACATTATAGTCCCACTGCTGGGCACGGGTCTTCTCTCAGAATGAGAGAGTGTTAGGCCATAGTCCACCGCGCTGGCAAAGTGCGAATTGGTAAACTTCACACACCTTTGAGAACTACTTTAGAGAACTCCCAGATGTGCAGGTTTCCTCACAATGTTTTTCCTTTGCTGTAAAGCAATGATAATTTATTTCTAATACGCACATAATTTTAGAAAAATCAGTAGTGCGTTCCTGAGATTTGAACCTCGGACCCTCGAAGACAAGCCAAGTAAAACCAATAGGCTATCACTGCTCTCGGTATATCTCGGTGATAATGGCTTCTCAATAATTTTCATAAAAATCGTTAGTCCCTTTATGAATAATAAATTACATTAAACTAGATGAAAACCCGGGTTCGGTCGGGTTAGATGTGATTCACAACATACAATCTTTTACAAAATGAAGATATTTTTGTAGTTGTCGGTTTTCAAAGAATAACAAGGTAATTCACTATGAAAAGCAATATAATAAATAAAATGAATAGGTATGGAAAAAACATGAAGACTGAATTTGTTTGAGTTAACAACTCAATCAACAATGGCTCTATTATTATTTAAAATGTTCTTACGGCTTTGACTTGGCAACTTTCAGCCTAACTATCGCGATGCTAGCAGATAACTTGTAACTATATTGTCACAATATTGAAAACGAATATTTTTGTTGTAATAAATAAATAATTATTATCATAAGTAAATACAATTTTTATTTCAAAATCAATATGGCATCCGGGCGGCCAATATGGCTACTGCCATTTACTATAGAATTTATCATAAAAATGTACAAATATATAATTTTTTTCAGATAACCCAATTAGTAAGTTTTCCGCTTGTGTTTGACGTAATTTTGGAGATGATGTTATTAGCAACAATTGTGATACTCGCCGAGCTGATTATGCACGAGTTTGATACAGTCAAATATATTTTGGGCAGGCAGTTTCTTTCTGGATACTTAGGTAAATACTATTATGTTTCAGAGATTTGTATCAATACATCTAGAAATTTTTGATAATGTAACCTTTAGCGTAGGCAAGCAATATTTCGATCCTGTAGTTGGGAGATTAGAATAGAGCTACGGTATCCCATGCCTGTCGTAAGAGGCGACTAAAAGAGGCTTAAGGGGGACTTAAGGCCCGCAACCCTAGAAGGGTTACGGACGGCAAGCAGTGGTAGCTCGAATCGTCCAGCCAGGTGACCCCGTTGAGGAAGGCGGTATGTGTGGTCGCATACCGTGGTAAAGACTAGACCGTTGCGGTGGGCCCAGTTGCTCACCTGGATGGAGCCCGATGTGGCAAAGCGCTCAGAAGACTCCGGTTGCGTTCCTTTGGAGATCCCGGAGTCCTCTTCGTAGCGAGGAGCTCCCAAGGCATCGGGTACCTTTTGAAGATTTCTCCCTGTGAATGAAATTACAAATTTCCATACAACTTGTATTCCGCCCAGACAGTTGTCAGCATTAAAACAGCTCATGTATACTCGTTTCCACATCACAGCTACATCACTCGAAGTACCGATGGGTAAGAAAGATTCTCGAGTGGCGACCACGTATAGGCAAAAGGAGCACAGGTCGCCCTCCGACCAGGTGGACCGATGACCTGATGAGAGAAGACAGCGGGAAACCATTTGATTTAGAAGACACAGGGCCGGTTGGAGTGTCGCCGTTTAGGCGAGACCTTTGTTTGACAGTGGACCTCAAAAGGCTGATGGATGAATCGATAGATTTATACTCGTCTGTTTCGGCTTTTTTGTCAAGGTCGGTTTCGACGTCCTATTTATTTGTCACCAACCATTTAATTACCAAAGATAAGACCATGCCCACAGATTGCCCACAGAATATTAATTAATTTATTGTTATTTTTAATCATTTTAATCACTGCAAAGAACTCAAGCTCCTTTGAATGTTAATCCAAATTAAAAAACACAAATCACGAATAGTGATATTAAAAAATATATCAATTTACATACCCCTTTTAAATATTTAAGTAATACATTGGAAGATTTTTTTATTGTCGTTCACCAAAATATACAACCAAAATAATTTAAAAGTAAATTAAAATTACCACTATCTGTTTTCTTTACTATATTTTTTCATTTACTTTACGATCAAATCAGATACTTAACTTCAATTTTTATTATATTTCTGGCAGTAATCTTTTGATTGCAGATGATAGTTTGCGCGGTACTCTACATCAAACCCTGCAGCTCATGGAAATCCGTCCACCTTGCTTCGATATCTGGCGCATCGTTCCTATTAACAGCAGCTTGCTACTTAAATTGGTCTTTTCATGTTCTACATATATTATTGTTTTGATACAATTTTATTTTCAGTGACCAAAATTTTACTGGTATCACTTATTATTTACACTAGCAGACCCGTGCCCACTCCGTTGAGCATTAAATTTTTGTTGGTGTGATTCTTGGTAATAAATGTTTGGGCTTATTACTAAACTGCCAAAGGAGGTTTATCATTTTACCGCTTGTATATTAACACATGTATCTATGTGCTTGCAAATTTGGCGAAAATGTATGCCCTATTATGTAAAATGTAACCTTGGTGTAAATATATAATATTTCAATTGAATATTAAGATGATTACAATTGATTATGTTTATTTTTATTGTTCAATTACAATATTTGATATGGTATTATTATTTGGCAGCAAAATGTATTGTTGTTCTGTATATCCGACCTAAGATAAACCAACATGTATGGGACCATGGGCAAAAACTATTTTTAAATCAATGCCTACGTAGGCACAAGAAATTTTGACTGGCAGGCTGCAGGCTGCAGTCTTTTAACTGATATTAACAAATCCATAGAAATCATGGGTATCCGTGGAATATAAGCAAGTTGTCCCACTTCTGGCAGCGTGGGATTGGTGATAATTTAACAATTACACTTTGCTACAAATACGTAGCCGCGTAGCGTCGCGCATAAAATTAAAAAAACTTAAAATTTTAAGTTGGATCAAACTGCACACGGTGTGAAAATTTTATCGAAATCGGTTCAGTAGTTTAAGAGCTTAGTCCGGACAAACAACGTGACACTCTATATTAAGATTTCCATAGTTGAATTGTAGTGCGTGAGTAGGGCGCGGAAGAGCCCCAGGAATGAGTAGGTCCAAATCAGTTTTTTTTTTTATAAATATGAAGTAGCAAACGAGCAAGCAGCCAACCTGGTGGTAAGTGGTTACTGCCGCTTATCGACATTTGTAAGCAACTTCATATAGAACACGTGTTCTATATGAAGTCTATCACAGATGCGTTGCTACTTCGGGAGTAGCCACGCATCTGTGATGGACTGAGATGGTCGCCTCATATAAAAGTGAGCCGGCAACCACACCCTTCCACCGAAAAGAAGAACTGCTTCACGCTAGAAATAGGTGTGGCGGTGGTACTTCCCCGCAGAATTACATTGGTTCTACCACCTGTATAAGTTTAAGAGCTTAGTCCGGACAAACAACGTGACACCCAATTTATATATATTAAGATCCCTTAGTTGTATTGTAGTGCGTGATTAGGACGCGGCAGAGCCCTGCGAATGGGTAGGTCCAAATCATCTTAATTCAGTACCAAGTTAAGGTTTAAATAATCATACATACATATATATAATTTATAAAATGCCCGAGCAATTTAAGCTAGACAGCTACTTCTTACTTTTTGATTTGAGCATGTAGTCCGCGATAGACATGTCACTGCCGCCCATGGACATCTGTTATCAACCTTAGATAAGATCAGAGTCTAACTTTGAGAGTTGTTACTGAGGACTAGTTTGGAACGCCTCTTATAATACCACGACACTGTATTGCATCAGCAATGTTTGCAAGCTCTCACCTAGATGATTCCTACGCAATAGTGCGCAAACGTTCAGTGTCTATGATGCACCGACGCGTGAGCAGCACCAACACCCTTCTCAGCACATTTGCGTGCAAGCTGGACAGCTCCCTCCGGGAGGCCTAGAACATCTCCTGGCACACATCTGCTCTAACCGGCGCTAGACATATAATAGAATTTGTTCATTTGTCCAGTTTTGTTAGCTTTTATTTTTGTTTACCGTGTATACTAACATAGGTTTAAGACATTGTATATTAACACGCATTATGGACCATGCTTCGAAATAAAAACTATTATTATTATAAGTATACTAGCAGCTATTTATCTATGTTGATCTATGTTGATTGCCCACTCTACATAGATCTATATCTATAGAGAATTATAATATGAAAGCCCGAAACATTGTTTAGGTTATGGATTAACTTGTTTATTTTATTACCCGACTGCGTAAAAAGAGGGGGTAATATTTTTCGACCGTATGTATGTTCTTTTTTTCTCAAGAGGTTTAAAACTACTTTTACGTATTATAGGGTCTGTTATTAATGCCCGGTATGTTGGGCTTGATCAGGAAACCCATACTGACTAAAAACATTCCTTCGCGGGGGAAGATGTGGCCGGAGTTTTTCCTAAAATACTGGTTATTTAGTCTTCTGACCAGTTTTTTCCGCTCCTGCTCTCATCTTCGCAAGTCCTTTAGCACGGTAGTGGCGTACGAGCTTGTTGCTTCCCATGCAGACGGCGATGCATTGCTGCTATCAAGTCTTCAGGACAGATTTCGCAGCCTACTTTTTCCTTCCAAAATTTTCTGGCTTCATCATATCGCGGGCAGACAAAAAATACGTACTCAGCGTTTTTGACGAATCCGAGGCAGTCGGGACAGACAAGAGAATCCTCGTATTTTGAACCTGTGGAGGTATTTTCGGTAGCAACCGTGGCCGGAGATCATTTTCGTCAAGTAGTAATTTATTTCTCCATGTGTCCGGTTCACCCAAACCCTTAAATCAGGAATCAGCCTGCGTTTCCATCTTCCCTAATTGTAAAAACCATAAAAAGGGGAGGGCCCCCCCCTCCCCTTTTTATGCAAACCTCTCCTCTCGGAATGGGATCTATTTAAATTTCACATCTCGAATTTTTACGAGTTCATTTAAACTCTTTTTTTATGATCTCATGTTTTTCGCATATTCGAAAATCACCTTACTTAAAAGATTATGAAATTTGCTATCATTCATCAAATTTGATAAAAAATTACATAAAGTAATAATTTAAAACCTGTAACGTAACTGAAGAAAACGTTTCATTATTTTTTATAATAAAGAACATACTGATTTGCATAAAAGGTTAGGTAAACGTGAAAACTGAAAATAAACATATGAACCGAATGAAATGGATATTTCGTAATTTTTAACCAGTAAATCATAACCAATAACATTCACAAAGCTTGCTTCACAATTGGCGGATTTCCTGTTGTAAACCTTCCGTTTTGGGATTTTAAAACTTCCTTTCTGTAAGTTCACTCGCAGTGAAGACAAAATAAAAAAAAAACTTAATGAAAGAGGAACAAATACGCAATAGGGTAGTAACTACTGTACAAAATTTACGTTTGAAAATCGTGAATGTGTTAACGCCTAATAAATATTGTCAACGTTTAACTTTACCTCTATGTACTAATAGAAAGTAGAAGCAGAGTGATCACTGACGCGTTTACCATTTTATATTTTTATCTATAAAATGAATAAGTTTATAATCTTAAAACATATTTCTGCTTTTGATATCATTATGCGCATAAGATTGTTTATTGGACTTTACTATGATTTTAATACTTCTATATTAGTGCGCGCATTAGCAAGATCTTACATTATTTTATACATGTTCTCTTGTGCTTATTCCTATTGCACGTTTGCTATTAGTAGAAATTTGGTAAACGTTATTTTCGACCATGTCTCATTTATTATGGTGATGAATAAATTTGTCATTGTGATTGTCATGAATTTACGCAGCAAAAATAAGAAATTAGTTCAACTTTACTCTGATATTCACACAATTAACAATATTGTTCAATGGCAACCGACGTCAGTTAATGTTAAAATATCTTTTATTGTTGTGTTAATGGCAATAATAATAAAGTTTTTATACCAGTGGATGATTTTCGGTACTACATTACTTCAGCCTTATGCCTACATAATAGGAATGCTAGTAGTTATTACAAACCTACTTAACGTTCTCCCGGTGATAATGGCATTCGAGTTATTGTACAAGCAAATGAAGCATCTGAGAATCCTCCTTAAGAAAATAAATATAATAGATTCTAGAATGGAGCATAAGAAAGAAACTATTAAAAAATTCTCAAATGCGTACAAAATATTAATGGACACTATGCGGACTTTCAGCTCGAAAATTTCAATAATAGTAAGTTGTAGTGGACGTTACTAAGAAACGTATGAACCTTATTTTTCTTGCATGTAAAATAATCGTTGCATAATATGTAGCGCGTACTTAATGTTTCAGATGTTTGTTAACTGCTTAGATTGTTTAATTAAATGCGCTTTATTCATTAACGCCTTCATAATACACCATCATTTGTGAAATACATCATTTGTGAAAATTTCAGCTTTCTAGCCATCACGGTTTATGATATACAGTCTGGAGACAAACAGACAGACGGACACACAGCGGAGTCTTAGTAATAGGGTTCCGTTTTACCCTTTGGGTACGGAACCCTAAAAACGGTGTTTTTGGGTGTTCGCAAAAAACGTTTTCACTTTCATGCACTACTTTACATTATGTATTCAAACTGAATGAATAGTATATAATTATATGACACAGTAAAAAAATACGTAAATAATAAAGTGTGCGTAGAATTTTTATTTTATTAAGCAACTTCCTAGAGGGAGGAGGTTGTCTTCATTCGTTTTGTACCTACTTACAACTCTGTTTTAACCGAATCGCTAAGTAATCGAATTCATCAGGGTCGAAGAGTTGAAGGTCATTTTCTACGTCACCTCAATAATACACAACATTCTATAAACTATTATAAAAGCTACGTTTTAACACATTTTTGTTTTAAAGCTGAACATACAAGTTGAAAGAAAGTTAATTGAATTAATTGTTTCAATCGATATTATAATGGGAAATAGCTTTTATTTTTTAACTTGTCTGCGTCAGAAGTATAATGTTTTTGGAGTGCATATAGGTAGATATGTGTATATATATTCATTTATTTGGCACTCCGTATAGACGAAACAGCTTGACGAAACATATAACACATCATTATAATTGATTAAGTTGTGAGAGCCACATAACCCATATTTTTTAACATGGCGCCTAAGAAGTGTAAGAACCTCCTCCTTTTTTGAAGTCGGTTAAAAAAGAAGAAAATTGATAATCTTTTTTTGTTATTTTATTATTTTAAATTTCATTATCCTATCAGTTAAAACAAAACACGAGTGCTTAAAAACGACGAACTGCCATTGAAGCCAATCAATCGTTTTGAGGCAGTTGGGTTTTTTTTATTTTAATATTCTTAACTATGTTACTCGTCCGATTTTATGCTTGTTTAAAGGCGCTCTTCTCGGAATAAATCTTCAAAATGGGAGGACTGAAATACTGAAACCTTACTTTACTATCTTAGGCATAGATTTTGCAAAAACGGTAAAATGGATATAACGTATTATTTTCAGCAAGGATTATAAATAAAAAGTTTCATGCAGCTTTTTTTTTAAAATCAGTGAACTTGAAATAAACTTTCTACCCCTACTTTAGCATGTTAGGTTTGTAATGTGAAAATTCCTTTTTCAGTGCTCACTTACTCTGTACAAAGAAGTCCAGGTACAACAAAAAAATCGATGTAATCGACGCGGAATAAGTACTTACACATTAGGCCCTTCGTACACAAGGCTACGCAAGTCTTCGGTACTAACGTTATGTACTACATGTTCGATACCACGGATACTAACGTTTTGCGCTACAGCCCAAATTGTTTCATGGATTGTCACGTATGACATATCATTAGAATCGTCTCAGTTTGCATAGTGACATAGGCTTTATAATTAAAAAAAAATGAAGGGACTGACTTGACTATTTTGATTAAAAAAGCACATATAAGCGTTAAATTTAATATATATAATTATGAACAAAAATATTTGAGCAGTCGCGTTTTTTGTTTTACTATTTTTACAATGTTACTAGCTTTTTACTATCATTACCGGAAACAAAGAAATCTTCGTAACCGAACATGGACAACTATGTCCATTAGTACATGGAAAGGTACATAAAGTGCAGACTGTTTCTGCAAAAGAATTACAACAAACAAATGCGAAATGTGTAGTCCAATGTGTAAAACATTGTGTCCAAAGAGAGATACTATGACATAATGTCTAAAGAGAGTTATGATTTACTTATTATACGTATGTATATACCAGAGTAACACACGTGAGTTGCGTTTGGTGTGATGCGAGTCGCGCGACGAATGTCGACGAAGCGATTTGTGTACGAACCTTAATGGATTCGTATGACGGTAGTCGTATGTGTACGAAGGATCTAGTCGATTTTAATGACGATAGCCTTGGATTCTAAAGACGTCGAGTATCGAAGATTTTTTACCCCTGTGTACGAACGGTCTAATGTATTTGAATGGCAGTAGTTGCTTTGAGACTTAAGTACTCGAGTATCAAGGCTACACAAATATTCGACTTATATCGAATATTTGTGCATTCTTGTGTACGAATTGCCTTAGTAAGCCGCTTTGTTGTAAATTACACAACAATCCCATAAATATAATAAACATATAACTTTTCTACGTAACAGACTGTAGACACTGAGCGACGACGGATAGTGTTCGACCGTTTCATTTTTTAATAAAATGAATAAGTTTATTCATATTCTAAAAAATGTTTCTGGTTTTAATATAATCATGCGTATAAGATGTTCTATAGGACTTTATTATGATTTAAATACTTCTAAATCATTGCGCACATTGGCAAGATCTTACGTCATATTGTACATGTTGTTATGTGCTTATTCATATTGTAACTATGCTTTTAACCATTTGCGGTTGTTGTATTTAGATTATATCTCAATTATAATGGTTGTGAATAAATTTGTTATTGTCGTTGTAATTAATTTTATTAGCAAAAATGAACGATTAATTAAACTTCATTCTGATATACAATATGCTAACAATATTGTTAAGTGGCAACCGCTGCCAGTTAACGTTAAAATATCTTTTATCGTTGTACTTATAGTAATAGTAATGAAGTGTTTATGCCAGTTGATGCTTTATGGTACAAAAATACTTC
Organism: Cecropterus toxeus; assembly: GCA_018249875.1. NCBI lineage: Eukaryota > Metazoa > Arthropoda > Insecta > Lepidoptera > Hesperiidae > Cecropterus > Cecropterus toxeus. The sequence continues at coordinate 2,800 of DWNE01005235.1, read as the reverse complement.
AGTCTTATGCCTACATAATAGGAATGCTATTAGTTTTTACAAACCTACTTAATGTTCTCTCGGTGATGATGGCATTCGAGTTATTGTACAAGCAAATGAAGTATCTTAGAATATTTCTTAATAAAATTGATACTTTAGAGTCTAGTATGGAGCATAAGACAGAAACTATAAAAAAATTCTCATATGCGTACAAAATTTTAATGGACACGGCGCAGAACTTCAGCTCGCAAATCCCACTAGTAGTAAGTTGTGGATGTTGCTAAGAAATTTCATGAACTTTAGTTGTTCTGCATGTATAATAAACGTTGCATAATATGTAGTGCGTTCTTTATGTTTCAGATGTTTGTTAACTGCTTGGATTGTTTAATAAAATGCATTTTATTCATTTACATTTACATATATGCAATTTTATATTCGGTAAGTTTGTAAAATTTAAAATTAACATTAGGTCAATTTACAGTTTAAAATTAGTTGGCATTAAAAATACTTTATTTCTTTCTACGTCTTGTACCTGTTTCGAAAATGTGTTCTTATACTTATGTACCTATTGACAATTTATTTCGAAATCCATGCAAATATAAGTACATATATTTTTCAAATAATAATTATTATGATTCTATAATAACTACCTTTATTAAATTTATTTCAGTCAACGTCAATATATTACAGAGTATCATATATGATGGACGAATTTATTGCGATGATATTATTAGCAATAATTGTAATGCTCGCTGAGTTGATATTGCATGAATTTAATAATGTCAGATATATTATCGGAACGCAGTTTATTTGTGAATACTCAGGTAAACACTATTCTCTCTACGGAATTTGTATTGTTGTGTTAATTTACATAATTTAAACCACAAACCCTATTGCTAAACCTGAATTCATAATAATGTAACAGTTTAGACTTAAGTAATTGCCTTGAGTAAAATAAATTACCTGTTGTGAAATCTTGTTCAAACGCCTAAGATACATTATTGTTATAATTGGACAGATTCATGATGTTTGTTATATAAAAATATTTTTTTTTATAATATTGAAGTAGCTACCGAGCAGGTGGTGGTAAGTGGCTCCTGTCGCCCATGGACATTTGGCAAAGGGCGATCTCCCGCCAGGCTAGGTCATCATGCCTGGGGAGCGGCCGTGCTCCAACAATCTCTGTTCAGGACTTGTATATATGCAGTACGCTCGATGTTAAAAAACTCTGATAGCGTGATTCAGAATACAGTGACGTCATCTCTTGATGAGTAGCGGGAGGTCGCCACATCACCCCCTGCTCAGACCGGAGGTCGATATGATGACATATGTAATCAATCCCAGATAAAATTACGAGTGTTACTTAAGTTGCCACTGTTGGCCACAGATGCGTTGCTACCCCTGAGGACTAAGTTGGAACGCCTCGGATAAGTATGTCTCCCTTACCACACCTTTCAGACTAAAAGACAGCAGCGCTTAACACTGGTGTTACAAAGCAGAAACAGGTTTGGCGGTGGTGCTTTTGGGGTGGAACTAATGGTCCTACCACCTTAAGAATATATATCACTAAAGGAATCATGGGCATGGGATACTCAAATACCTTATCATTGTTATAACAGTTGATGACTTGACTTATATCACGTAATCATTTTGTTATTAATACAGAAGTAGTCACCGAGCATGCTAACAACGACCTGATAAGTGTCCTCGACGTTGGCCACTGATACGTTGGTGGCCTTTAGCTGTAAGCTGGACCTTCTTTTAACTCTGGCTTCCATACCGATCGAAATACAATACAGCAGCAACAATATTGTAATATCGCTAGAGTGGACCACAAAGGGTTCTACAAATTTCAATAATACTTTCCTAACACTCTGTGTATTATTTTTGCAGATGACAGTTATCGCGATGTTCTATATCAAACTGTACAGTTTATAGAATCCCGTCCACCCTGCTTTGAGATCTGGCGCATCGTTCCTATTAACATCAGCTTGATATTTAAATTGTTTGTTATATGTTCCACGTATGTTATAGTTTTGATACAATCGGGAATTTGAGTGATAAAAGTAATATTCATAGAAATTTTGACGACCCGCGTGGCAGAGTGCACCATACCGACCTGACACGCAGAGTGTCCCAGGTTCGATCCCCGGCCAGATAGAAATGTGAATGATGAGTTTAGATTACTGTTTTGGGTCTAGGTGTTTGTGTATTCTTCTTTGTGTGGTACCCACGACTTAGAAGAAATTCCTATTGTAGGCTATGAATGTAGAAAGCGTTTTTTTGTGTTTTATAGTAAACTTATGAAAAAAATATTCAAGCACGTCGAAAATTTTCCAGTTTTTATAATCTATAAGGTTTGCTCGACGACTTCGCATTGCCAACCGAGCCGTTTTACGGGCTGCTTCACTTTGCTCTTGTGTCGAGAAGAAGGAAATCGGACATACTAACGCGATAGCTTCACGTTAGTATAGCCCGATTCCCTTCTTCCTCATGTACAATTTCTTGTTCTTCTTCAGTGGTTTCTTGGTAGCGGCCTTGTCAATAGATATATGGCCACAAATATAAAAATACTCGTTATAATAAAAAAAAAAACTAAAAACTTGTAAAAGTCAACTTTAATTTTTAATATTACGTGAGCTGTCAATAGCGTTTTGCTATAAAAAAAATTTATAATGATGTTTTGACCAATATTTTTAATGATATTTTTTGGTTGTTAAATATCATATTTAAATAATTATTATCAGTGGCGTAGCGAGGGGGGGGGGGGGGCGGAGGGGCGTTCCGCCCAGGGCGGCACATTTTGAGGGGGGGCGAAAAA
>DWNE01005234.1:0-14221 GCA_018249875.1 Cecropterus toxeus | reverse complement strand
AGTTATTTCTTGTTTATTTAGTGTCACAAATCTACCATTTAATTTTTCGGTACGCTGTCATTTACACCCTGTATATCATTGAGTATGATGAAAAAGAATGCGCTGCGATATATATAGATAGATATGAGTATCTATCTATATATATCGCAGCGCATTCTTTTTACGAAGGACTACGAGTGTCCGAAAGACCTGCCGCCCGGAGCCTCGCAATGGGTAAAGCCACCGTTGCATAACGATACATTTTGTGAGCAGCCTTTATTTTACAATATACCTAGATAATTATATCGGTAATATCTCCGTATTCGATCTCAAGATAAAAGTATTAAAATAATTAATGCAAATAAGGAAGTTTTCGATCCGTCCCAAAGTAAATTTAAGTAATATTGTGGGTGTAGGATTGAGCTATCTATTAAAATCCACTGTTGAACAACATTTTGGCAAAATTATAGCCATGCCCACGTTTATTTCAATCCTTGACGATACCAGCATGATATTGGGTAGTTGGTATATTCCACTTTGGTCACCGAGTTGATATCACCTAGCTGATCAAAGGCGACTCATCCTTAGATCACCTGAGACATCATGCGGGATTTCAAGAAAATGTATTATTATCATCATAATTCATTATTTCATAATTTTAGGCACCTATTTTACGTATTTTATATAGATGATTGAAGGATACAGAAATAATGTATTTTCTTGACGTCGCCTAAATTACCTGATTATATCTCAGATGATCAAAGGACACCATTAAGTCGCCTTTGATCACCTAGCTGATATCACCTGGATGATCAAAGTGGAATACACCGGGTAGTTGTGATAGATATTTAAAGCAGCTAACTTGCATATGAGGCGATGTAAATCCAAATGACGACGCATCTGCAATTGGCTTCAGGAACTTCAACTTAAACAGGACCCATATTCAAGGTAGGTTCAAGTTATTATGTACAAGGTAAGTACATAGGTTACACTAACTATCAAGTGTACGGATTGTTCGCTAAGACAAATCTTTGAATAAGCATGTGTTTTTCCTTAACGATCGAACAAATACTGTACTAACCAGTAGTAGGTACATGGGATATTAGGAGTATTCATTTCATTTCAGTCAAAAAAATAGTAGTTGTGCTATTAAATATCTATTTTTTTCTATATTTTTTTATGGACTTCATATAATATCAATAATAATGCTATAAATTATGAATATATATGCATGTTATGACGGAGGGTAACGGCTGGATTTAGATAGCTAAGGACAGATCGGAGTGGTGCCGATTAGGGGAAGCCTATGTCCAGTGGACTCTGAAGAAGGCTGATAGATGGATAGATAGGTGCATATTATGAATTTACACAAGTGGACATATGAGTGAAGTTAGTTTATTTAAAAATTAATGTAAAAAAAGCGCATAAGCAACTTCCCATAGAAATTTTTGATCTTATATTAGTTTCTTGTGTTTTTTTTTCAATAATATAATATAAGTATAACATTATTTTTAACGTAAGTCAAATGAATGAAATATTTACAACATACAGGTGTACATAATTAAGAAGATAGGTTTTGATATGAATATTGATTAGCTCGTTACCTATCAATATCGAAATCATGTGTTACAATCATAATTGGTCGTGAACTAGACTTCGATTGTATCTGTGTGAATAACATAGTTTCGTCTATCGTCGTTCTAGTCAAATGAATTGTATTAAAATAGACCTGTTTATTTTTATCCGGACTGCGTAAGAAGGAGGTGTAATATTGTTTTTCGATCAAATGTATGTTTGTTTGTATGTATGTCAATTTCTTTGGCACGCCCTACAGTCCAAACGGCTTGACGGATTGTGACTTATGACATATCAGTAGAATCTTCTCAGTTTGGAAAGTGAAATAGGCTGTATGTTATTTTTAAAATGGCGCCTGGAAATAAAGGAAAACGGGGGTAAGAGAAGATTTTTTTTTACTATTACGACAATATGGTATTAACTGAAAGCTAGTAAATACAATCTAAAACTAAACATATTTAATACTTTTACTTGACTATTTTGACAAAAACTCATATAATAGTAGGGGAGCCCATGAGGGGATTTTGGGAGTCACTAAGGCGCGGCAGATTAATATAACCTTGTACCCTATTGAGTACTTCCACCGAATATGAGCCTTCTATATATGTTCGCCCGTCAAGGATAAAGGATCAGATTAGTAAAAAAAAATGATCATCAAAAATTCTCGAGCGCGTCAGATTAAGATAAGGTGAGGTAGTTACGTGCTAAAACGTGTATATTTCACTAATCTGACGATTTGAGAGTGACTAAATGAAAGGGGAGGGCTACAAAGTTGTAAAAAAAAACATCACCTGGACATTCTCGAGAGTAGCTAATTTTTTTTTTTATTTTGAAGGGAATAATTCGAAGACTACGAAAAATATATAATCTGACAATTTCCACAAGCCGAAGTAACAAAAATTCATCGATAAAGTTTTTTGTGTGCAGGTTCGTGATGTAATGTAAAAATGTATTTTTTGTAATTATTTTGTTATAAATACAAGTATTCTACTTAAAAAAAATATGTACTTTCTCATTTTCAGCTAGTTCATCGAGATTTTCAATTAATTAAGTTCAATGTTTAAAAAAAAGGCCAAGCGCGAGTCAGTCAGTATTTTAAAATCAAATTATTGATTTTTAACCAAACCAAACATCTATTTCTTGGTAAACTCAACAATTCTATGCTGAAAGTGACTTGTAGTTTTAAGCCTCAACTTTAACCGAAAATAGACAAAATACTATCCTTTATAACTTCTATGCCGCAAAAATTTATATAAATAATAAAATGTCGGTTTAGTACATAGTGCCAAAGCCGTCGCTCAACATTTCGCTGGATTATGACGATCAAACTATGAGCGCAGACTTCTCTTTTTTGAAATAACGCTGATGTTGTCGTGAATTCTGAAAAATACCTATGACATTAAAGACGAATCACTTGACGCCAGTGCGCAAAAACAAAATTGGATAAAGTAATTATCTGATACAAGATAATTAAAATTATAATTCGATAAAACCCACAATTAAGTTTAAACATTTATATGTTGTTGTTGCAAATACATTGACGCACGCTTATGCTATTACTACCGTGCGTCAATGTATTTATCTTGATTAACTTCCACTTTTCTTACGTCAATGAAGAACTGATCAGCAAGAGGCTAATGGACAGATAGAAAGTGATTTTATCATTTTAGCAATAAACGGTATTTTATTTTATGATCGAACTGTAAATGTATTACTTTATAAGGCTGATCATATCAAGTTATCATCCGAGCTATAAATGTAATACTAATACTCTAAACCATACAAGCAGAGATAGCCTGGTTGACCTCTCAGTTTTTGGTTCGAGGTTCAAATCCCAAGAGCGTACCGGTGATTTTGCTCTAAAAATTATGCATAATAAAGATGAATTATCACTTACGGTGAAAAAATTCATCGCGAGGAATCATACACACCTGAAAGTTCTCTAAAACAAATTCCCGAAGGTGTGTGACGTCTACCTTTTTGCACTTGTCTAGCGTGGTGGTCTATGGCTTAAATCGTTCACTATGAATGAAGACAAGTGCCAAGCATTCATGACAAGCAACTAATTAAACTACATTGTGCAACCAACAGTCCGCGGATCGGATGCGGCTCGCAACGACTTTTAATCCAGCCCACGGAGCAAACTATCATTAACTAGTAGAGATACTGAATGACTATTTTAAATACAGATTATCATTACGATTGATATATTTTTTAAACTCAATAACATAGCAGTTTGAATCGCATATTATAAATTTATTACTATACCCATTAGCAAATTATATCTTTATAGCGGACCGCCTTTTGGGTTTTGACCTCGGATCTGTCAGGGGGTGGAAGAATTTATACATTTTTTTTATAATAAATTGCAACTTCGACTAAAAATATATTATGCAAAAAATATAAAAAAATGATTATAGTAGCATAATATTTTGTATGAAATCATTTTTTTGACGTGACAACGTCTTATAATTCAATGGAGCCGGCTGCACGCACCAAAAAACATGACACATGCGGCGTTACCTCGCTCTAAAGCGTTCCATTTAAGGCTTGAAGTGCAAGCGAGAGCGTGAAACGAGCGACAAAGAGGCACAATCGGCCTCCGTCTTCGGTAGCGTTCGACATCCGTTTCTCTGTTACTTGAGTGAGCGATGCGTCCGCTTGGACAGCTGCTATACAATAATACATTTCCATGTTTTCATCCATACAACATATTTATCAAACAAATAAAATTTAAATTTTCTTCATCAGTAAACCGACTTTACAGACAACCGATTTTTTTATTATAAAGCTAGCCCCCCAATCTACTTTTTGTCATTTAATTGGCATTTCTTATGCAAGACACCACAAATAAGATATTGCAAACTCGCACATTGAATCAACGGGTTATATTGTCATATTAATTTAAAACCAAGTTTGAAGTTAAACGAGGAAAGACATTTTTATAACCACCCTCTATTCAAATTGTCCAATGACTGTACTTTTTACCGGCCGAGTTTTGCCATAATAAATAGTATGTTTGCTAGACACTAGATGGCATTGCAAATAATTTTATAATAGACCTGCCTTTAAATCGAAAGGAGGTACGTAAAACTACGGAATAAATAATCATTTTAGTAATTCAAAGTTGCGCCTAAAAAAATCTAAAGTATAGTGTGAAATAAAAAATACGATTAATATATAATCGATTATAGATGGCCAACGAATCGACTAAAAAAATATTGTTCGAAAAAATAGTTTTATTAAATAATCTATCAATTTTGACATCCCTAGCCCTAGCCTTTGCAGGCAGAACAATACTAAAGAGGTCTGTCGTGTGAGTATGAGGCAAATTTAGCGAATCTGATGAAGAAAGCGGCATTTAATGAACGGATGCCTATCCTTTTTACCCAGTAATACATGTAAATATCCAATTTAAATTGGGTTTTGTAATCGGCGCATCGGTGTATTAAGTTCTGTCTGCAAAACTACTAAAACTACTATGTCACAAACGGAGGAAGCTATTGAAGCGGGCGATGTTGGCGACAATTCTGTAAGTAGTTTAGTACTAAAATACCATTTACAATCACTTAATTCATGTAACATACTTAGTTAATTTAATTATTTGTAAACAGAATGGATCCTCAAGTGATACAACGTCCTCAAGAGGCAAGGAGGGAGATTTTGAAAGCAAAATTGAAACTGATCGTTCTAAACGGTTTGATTTCTTGCTTAAACAAACTGAGATATTTTCGCATTTTATGACAAACACGCCTAAAGCTGGCAGTAGTCCTCCGAAAGCGAAGGCCGGCAGGCCAAAAAAGAACAAAGAGGTGGATATACCTGGACCGGGAGAGTAAGTATTCCTGATATTGTTAAATTATATCAAGAATTATTAAAGAATTTGAATTCGAAATTCAAAATTTAACCATTTTGGTACATATTTGAATATTCTTTTATTCCAATAAAATAATCTTAATAACTCCCTATTTACTTTAACCTTATATGTACTTAATAACTATGTAAGTTTATTTATGTAATCGTTCCTATAGTAATATACATTAATTACATTAGTACACACTATAGATCTAGTAAAATACTTTTTTACTCGTAGTAAATTTGTAAAAACAATAAAATACAGCACCAAATGATAATTACAATTGTTATTTCAATGCAGTCATCGCCACCGCAAGACAGAGCAAGAGGAAGATGAAGAACTCCTCGCAGAAACAAATACTAAAACAAAACATATATTCCGCTTTGAGGCCTCCCCTCCTTACATCAAGAATGGAGAAATGCGTGACTACCAGGTCCGGGGTCTCAATTGGATGATATCATTATATGAGAATGGAATCAATGGCATATTGGCCGATGAGATGGGTCTCGGCAAAACACTGCAGACTATCTCACTTTTAGGTTATATGAAGAACTTCAAGTAAGTATTTTGCTTTATAAAGAATATGTGAATATGTATAACTGTATTTTTCTCTTTTTTTCTCTATTTAGTCATTATTATTCTTCATTTCATTTTATTTCATTTCACTGTGTGCATTTTATTAGTCTAAAGAGTAAGGAACTTAATATATCATGAGGGGTTCTATCTGAAGTTAAATACAGATGTGCGGTACTCCTGTGGTGTATGATGGTCTCCTCATTAGAGCAAAGCAACCTCATTATTCCACTGAAACAAGAACTACTTCATGCTAGAAATGGGTATCAAACTATACTTGTTCTACCAATAGTTTGTAAATCCAAAGGTCCATTAAATATCTTTAATTTTTTAACCAACTTCAAAATGGAGGAGGTTCTTAATTCGTCTGTATTTTTTTTATGTTTGATACATCGATGATTGTTGTTGATAGAGTGATTTTGACAATTTGTTTTTTATTTCACAGCTGTTGTTGTTGTTGTATGTAATAACCAACATATGAAAACAACAGTTTAAATTATTTTATTGCTTTTGGTAACATTGAAGTCGGTTTGTATTTTTTGTTAAAAAAATTTTTTTGGTTTTGTGTAGGAATGCTCCAGGGCCACATATTGTCATAGTGCCAAAATCCACTCTCACCAACTGGATGAACGAGTTCAAGAAATGGTGTCCCTCAATTCGCGCAGTTTGTCTAATTGGTGATCAAGAAACAAGGGTAAGTCTTTTAATTTATTATAAAACATAAAAGATGAAGCTCTCTGATGCACAATCTCTGGGAGAGCTCCAACAGTATCCTGAAAATGATTAGTGGAAGTCATTTATAAAATAAGTCTCGTTATTTAAAATCAATAAATATTGGTGATTTATCTGGTCATCAGGTGTGGCAATGCATCTGTTCATACCAGCTTCAGGTAGATATCCTGTTCTATAAGGAGCTGGTCAACAGTTGTTCTGGCAGAAGTAGCCACTATAGACTGCTCTATTTTCACATTGAATAACCAAACGATGCATTGTTGCAAATTCAATCTTACAAAAGAACATACATTGCATTATATTAATATAACAATATTATTGACTTCAAATCTCAAAACTCACAAAGATGGTTAAGTCATTCAATGTGATAAATAAATTTACTAGAATACTTTTTCATATTGTCATAAAGTCTTAATGGCAATATCAGTAATATTAAGTAAAAATACAATTTTTTAGGTCATTGATAAGAAATAATATATGCTATGTATTTCAAATAATAAGTAAGTATATAAATTATCAACATTTTATTTTGCTTTAACAGAATACATTCATTAGAGAAACATTGATGCCTGGCAACTGGGATGTCTGTATCACATCCTATGAGATGATAATCAGGGAAAGATCAGTCTTCAAGAAATTCAACTGGCGTTATATGGTGATTGATGAAGCTCACAGAATCAAAAATGAAAAGTCTAAACTCTCCGAGCTCTTAAGGGAGTTCAAGAGCACAAATAGACTGTTATTGACAGGAACACCACTTCAAAACAATCTTCATGAGTTGTGGGCTCTTCTGAATTTCTTGCTCCCAGATGTATTCAACAGTTCTGACGTAAGTTGAGTTGTACTATAAAATACTTGTTTCAGGTTTGCAGTTAGTATTAGACCATATTTTGTAATAGTTATGCCACACGATCTCACTCACATTCAGTAAAATGTAATGTAACTGTTAATTGTTGTAAATTTTAATACAATACCTTGCTATATGGGCTAAAATATATTTTAAAATAAAGTAGCTTTTATTCAGATTAGATAGTTTTTTTTTATTTGTAATTTAAAGCACAGCCCAACATTTTTTTTTGCAACTATATGCAAAACATACACATGTATATGCTATACAAGCGAACTTTTAATGCTGCTTGAGTCTGATCTACTACTTTACATCTTGGGTACTTGTTTGGTATTCCTTTTGGATGTAATATGGACCTCTGGGATTTTCACATTAGGTGCAGTGGCAGATTTTAGAAGCTACTTATATTGTATCAACCAAGCATTCAATTTATTACGTTTAATAAAAAAATATACTTGGTATTACAGGACTTTGATTCATGGTTCAACACAAATGCTGCTCTTGGTGATAACCAATTAGTTTCTAGACTACATGCTGTGCTACGCCCATTCTTACTGCGGCGACTTAAATCGGAAGTGGAGAAAAAACTGAAGCCTAAGAAAGAATTAAAAGTGTATGTCGGCTTAAGTAAAATGCAGCGAGAGTGGTACACTAAGGTTCTATTGAAAGACATTGACGTAGGTAAGACATTCATAAATTTATGAACACTAATGAATGCATAATGTAACTTTATAACAGCATTTTCATATAACAAAATCCTGTTATGAATTTCATGATCAGGTTGAAAAAAATGTTTGTTAATCAATCTTAAATAAATATTTTCCTTTGTTTTAATATAGTAACATTTTTAAAAATAGTAGAACAAACGACTTTTTTGTTCATAATGATACATCTAATTTAACACTTTATATGGTTTTTCTACAAAATAATTAAATAAAAGTACTATAATAACATATTTTTAAAATGGTCTATTTACTAGCTTTCATTTGATACCCATATGGTCGGAATATTAAAAAGTATTAAAAGGGTAAAAAGTGAGTAAACTTAGATAGCCATAAGTTCATAAAACACTAAAACATATATATAGGAACTCAATATTCAGGCGTTTGAGTTCATTACTATATAAACGCCTTCTACACTCATTACTATATAATTTGTTCTGTAACAATTACAAGTGTAAAATCGAAATTTTGTTATGTTTCATAGTCAATGGCGCTGGCAAAGTGGAAAAGATGCGTCTACAAAACATTCTTATGCAGTTGCGGAAATGTTGTAACCACCCGTATTTGTTTGATGGAGCGGAGCCGGGCCCGCCCTACACTACAGACGAACATCTCGTGTACAACTGCGGCAAAATGGTCATACTTGATAAGTTGCTTCCCAAATTACGTGAACAGGGCTCTAGAGTTCTCATATTCTCACAGATGACAAGAATGTTGGATATTTTAGAAGATTACTGTCTTTGGCGTCAATACAAGGTATTTTAATTTAAAAAAATTTAGTACCTCTATCTTTGCTTAGCATATGTGATAGAGTAGTGGTTAGGAATTCAACATCTCTACATGATGGTTCGAGGTTCAGTTTCTAGCGACTACCAGTCACATCTACAGGCTTGAAAATTCCTGAAATAAAATTTTGCTCTTGATCAGCATGGTGGAGTAGGTGTAAGTTCATCTCACTTAAAGAAGTGCTCATTGCCATGTATGGGATCTCTGATCATATAGATTAACACATAATTTCAGTACTGTCGTCTGGATGGTCAAACTCCTCATGAAGACAGAAATAGACAAATAGAAGAGTACAATGCAGAAGGAAGTGAGAAGTTTGTCTTCATGTTGTCGACACGAGCTGGAGGTCTCGGTATTAATTTGACATCGGCTGATGTTGTCATCATTTATGATTCGGATTGGAATCCTCAAATGGACTTGCAGGCTATGGACAGAGCTCATCGTATTGGACAACTGAAACAGGTTTGGTGTTATTAAATATCAAGAAAGAATATGATTCGAAAAAATTAATTGTGTCATCAAGCAGTGTGATGCTATTATTAATGCTTAAAATTGTTGAAAATTTATTTAGTATTCTACATACTAAATACATTTTGAACAATTTAAAGTTTTAAGGAGTTCAGTGTCTGAGTTACATACTACATATAAAGCAAAATATATATAGTTATTTTTATAGACATAAATAATACAGACATATTGTTTCATGAACTTTAAATATAATTAAAATTGAATGATAATTGCAGGGACATTTTTTGACATTGTTTAATGAACTTTTAAAAGAATATTTTTTTTAATGATTGTAGGTTTTTTTTTCAAAACAAGATAAAAGATTGTGTTTGTTTATAAAAGGTGCGAGTTTTTCGTCTTATCACGGATAACACGGTGGAAGAAAAGATAGTCGAGCGTGCGGAAGTGAAGTTGCGTTTAGACAAGCTGGTCATCCAGTCTGGTCGCCTCGTGGACACCAAGAACCAACTGAACAAAGATGAGATGCTTAACATGATCCGACATGGCGCTAACCATGTGTTCTCGTCTAAAGACTCCCAAATTACAGATGAAGACATTGATACCATATTAGCAAAGGGAGAAAGCAAGGTAAAAATTTTTATTTACGATTTAATGCAAAATATTTCTTTCCCTATATCGATGCAAGTAAGCGATTTTGTCGTATCTCGAAAACATAAAATCAATTACACTAATTTTAGAATAGTTTCGTGGATAAAATATAATAATTTATAGTTTGAATTTCAATATTTACACATTAAGATACTAGTAAACCATGCAATTTAAAGATGATATTTTCTTTTTCAAATGTTCATTTTTTTGAGATAACACAAGATTGCTTTCTGGCGTCGATACTTAATTAACAGTTTGCAGATCGTCTGGTGGTAATATCAGTCTATGGCCATCTGTGACTTATAGGACAAGATGTACCAGGCTCCACTCACAGTTTCATAGAACAATTCTGTTTCAGTGGAAACGTGTGGATGCTAGATCTTTAGGAGTCGCATCGCATTTATGATAAGCGTGTCAGGTAGCTTGTTCTAAACGGATTGGATACAAATATAACTATAGGCGGCTGGCTACTTACCATCAGGTGGACTGCATACTTATTTGCTACTCAAATATTAAAATATAAAAAAACTTTTTTACAATGTATTTTTCAGACTGAAGAATTGAAACAAAAATTAGAAAGCCTCGGAGAGTCATCATTGCGAGCATTCTCTATGGACACTCCTGGCGCTACGACAGATTCAGTTTATCAGTTTGAAGGTTTGGATATGGTTTGAATTGGTTTTGTATGGAATGAAAGATGTAAAATTTAATTCGAATTCGAAAATTATAATAGTTGGTATAATACTACAATCTATGGTTCCAGAAAACATTCTTAAGAAGAATGTTTCTGTCTATTTGTTTTTAAGGATAAATATGGTAAGGGTAAGGTTACAGATGGGTTATTAATGTATGTCATATGAAGAAAAAATATTTTTAATTAAGGCAGGAGCTTTCGTTTCTTTGGAGAAACAAAAATAAGAGATTCAGATGTATATGTTTACATGAAGTAATTAACTAAGATATCCTATAAGAAGATTAATACTGTTATGCAAAAATGTAGAACATTAGTCGAAGTATATAATAATCGTTTTCGAAAGTGTCCACTGCCGCCTGTACGCTATACATGATTATAATCAACCCTAGACAAGATCATCCTAAGTCACAGATGGTTTTGCTACCCTTAAAGATCTTAGCTTGACCGCGGATATGAATATGTTCCTAATCCCATCTTATATACTTTAAATATTTTTGGCAGTGGAGCTCCCGGGAACGAAATACTGAGGGTTCTACCACTTAAAATTTTAGATTGATCTTGACCGCTTATCTGTCTTTTCAATTGTACATAGAAAGCTAATGTGTTTCATGTTTCTGTTTGGATTCACGTGTCATTCCTTGAAAATCTTTATTTTATAACGATTTACCCATGCAGGGGAGGATTACAGAGAAAAGCAAAAGATAATACCTGTCGGTAGCTGGATAGAGCCGCCGAAAAGAGAACGTAAGGCTAACTATGCAGTGGATGCTTACTTCAGGGAGGCTCTGCGAGTTTCCGAGCCGAAGGCGCCCAAGGTACAGGTAAATAAGTGTAAAGAGCTAAGTACCTGCTCTACTCGGTGGAGGTTCGATAATATTTGCATTACTCTATTATCATCAATGCCTTGTTGCCGTTATTTTATCACATCTATTAGCTCTTTATGCTCATATCTATGTAGACTATATAAGTACGTTAATTTATCTATATTTAAGTAGCTCATAGTATTCTTTTATTTCTGTTAATTGGCAGTATGTTTTCTGACTTTATGAATTTGTAGTGGAATGTGTGTAAGCAATATTTTCTTTCAAGCTTTGAAAGCAATACCCGGTATATGTGTGTTCACTTTTAGCTAAGGTTTTAATATTTTTTTACATACCAGTGTCCGACCGAAGGTTGTCTATTGATGGAAGCCGAAAGTTCAAAAATCTAAAGAAACTTAGTCCAACTTGGCTAAGAGTGAAAATTGTAACGATTTAAAAAACTTCTCTGTATCTGTATTTATGTTGATAGTATGTACACGATTTCTAATATTAATATTAATTTCAAACACAACTGACGATCCAAACCCAGAATGGAGTGTGTGTTTGCTCCGGTGCTTCAATATATTCATCACGGAGTCGTACATTCGTTACCGTTCCTTCAATTTTGGCTCTTGCTAGAAAAATTCGGCTTCCGCAAAACTTTGGCCTATTTTGGCAGAAGCCGAAAGTTTTGCCGAAGGCGTTTTTTTGATCGAATGTGTCCAAAGCCTAAGCCGAAGCTTTGATCGGACACTATTACATACATATTATATTGATTTCTATTTTTAATTAATCCATTGTATTACTAGTAATTGATGTGCACATTACCAAAATCTGCTTTCAAATATTTGAATAATGTAGTTGTATTGTAGTGGGTAGTGCATGAATTTTAAGTATAGTTCTATTTAATCATAATAAACATACATAAACTTTGTATGTACAGGCACCGAGACCACCGAAGCAGCCAATTGTACAAGATTTCCAATTCTTCCCGCCAAGACTGTTTGAATTGTTGGATCAGGAGATTTATCACTACAGGAAAACACTTGGGTAGGTTTATTAGTTTTACAGCATCTTCAAGGTTTACCGTCATTTCTTATACTCAATGTAGGGTTGTAGCTAAGGCAACTTAGGGGGCCGCAGTTGTGAACGGTATTGGATAGATTATGAAGAAAATAGATTGAATATGTTAGCATCAATATATGATTTTAAATCTTAGATATGGGGAACCTTTTTAAGGTTGCAGACTAAGTTTTAAAGATGGTGACGAATAAGCGGTCCATGGAGAGTACAAATTAGGTATTTGTGGGTGCTCAAAACGACGATGGTGCTGTTTACCACCGTGGTTTTGAGGTGCATCTTTAAATTGCTTAATGAGCCAGCAGTTGTCAACGAAATTGACGAAATATAACCCTGTTTTAAATAATGTCATGTTTTATGTTTTCATATATGTATTGTATATGTGTAATAAAACAGGTATAAGGTACCGCGTAATCCTGAATTGGGTCCAGATGCCGCCAAGATCCAAAGGGAAGAGCAACGCAAGATCGACGATGCAGAGGCGCTCACGGAGGAGGAAGTTCAAGAAAAGGAGCAACTATTAACTCAAGGTATATTAATTAGGGTTCTGTGCCCAAAGGGTAAAAACTAGACCCTATTATTAAGGCTCCACTGTCCACCGGTCTGTTTGTTTAAATCACAAAATTTGACCAGCGAATTTGTGTTCTAAGTTCATTATTTCTTTATAAATAGTTTTATCTCTATATTATTCGTCTAATATTACGTATGAAATAGCCTGAGACGCAGTTACATGAGAGTATTTGTTTTTAAATTAATATGCTTATTTATTTATATAAAGTTTT
Source organism: Cecropterus toxeus (assembly GCA_018249875.1). Lineage (NCBI taxonomy): Eukaryota > Metazoa > Arthropoda > Insecta > Lepidoptera > Hesperiidae > Cecropterus > Cecropterus toxeus. The sequence goes on along the minus strand of DWNE01005234.1, from coordinate 679 downwards.
TTATTGTGTGGTGTTTTAGGTTTTACAAATTGGACCAAGCGGGACTTCAATCAGTTCATTAAGGCAAATGAGAAATATGGAAGAGATGATATAGAAAACATTGCAAAGGATGTGGAAGGAAAAACTCCTGATGAGGTATTTATATTCAGATCAATTAAATATTGTTCTTTTTGATATTAAGCTTCATATGAATATTTTTTTCTAAGGTTATGGAGTACTCTGCTGTATTCTGGGAAAGATGTCATGAGTTGCAAGACGTGGATCGGATTATGGGGCAAATTGAGAGGGGTGAAGCGAAAATACAAAGGAGGGCTTCGATTAAAAAAGCATTGGATGCTAAGATGGCACGGTATAGAGCGCCGTTCCATCAACTCAGAATCTCGTATGGTACAAACAAAGGAAAGAATTATGTTGAAGAAGAAGACAGGTAAGGATTTCGATCTTAATATGGGTGCATATCGACGCTGGAAAGCGATCTTGCTGTATCTCGAAAAATGCAACTTTACAGGAGAGCGAAAAAACTATTTAAAAAAATCATAACTTTTAAATAAGTTGGTCTATTAAAATTTTACTTTGTGCAAATTTAATCTTAAATAGATATCTTTTATATACATTTGATAAAACCATTTTAAGATTAGTGTAAATAGGTTTTTTGCGAGATACAGCAATTGGTTTTTCA
>DWNE01005233.1:0-14222 GCA_018249875.1 Cecropterus toxeus | reverse complement strand
CGTCTACTTGTTGCCGTTATTAATACCAAGCAAACATATCCCGATTGTTCTATATTATATTGTTGTATTATAAATATTTGTTATTATTATGTTCTGTTTTTGGTATTTCTTGTCATAAACATAATATGAGAAAACTTTCAATAACTAGCTATTGCGGTTCATGGCTATAGCCTGCTGAGAGACAGATGAACAGCGAAGTCTTAGTAATAAGGTCCCGTTTTCACCTTTTGACTACGGAACCCTAAAAAAGAACTCATCTCTCGAACATAAATCGCTTCAACCACGAAACGAACAAACCAATAGTAGTGTGCCCCTCCTTTTATTCAATGCGGGACAGTACGACATTAACCTCAAGTGCGATTGTTTTAACGCCATAAATGGGTTACGAACTCTTGTTTGTCGGAAAACTTTGAACTTCAAACTTTTACCATCACTCCGCTAAATCTTTTTAAGTGCCTAGAGAATACTAGGTAAGATGTACATAAAGTTTTGTAGCCTGTTTTTTATATTTATTATTTCTATTTTAAGAACTTTATGAAAGAGTATGTCAAAAATAATTATTTTAATATTCTGCGAAAACTTTAGGACACATGTATATTTTTTTTTATTACTTTTTATAGCCTTAGGCAGAACACCATGAACCTGGTTCAGTCCCTGGCTAAGCAAATAGATGATTAATTAATAGTTATATTTGTAAATACACATTAATGTATCGTTTTGAGCCATATCCATGAGTGTTTTTTTTTATAAAACATGTATTGTACTAAATAAATATAACATAAAAAAACCGCCATTTTTGATAGCACTCATTATTAAACTAAGCCATATAATAAACATGTTATCTAATAAAACGTAAAGTGAAATAATTTTGCATCCCTATTTTTGGGGCATGAACACCGTGCAATAAATCCCATCGCGTGGCTTTAAATCATAAAGAAGCTTTACACAAGTTAGTCCTCCAGAATTATCATGATAAATATTTCCACTGATGCGCCCCGTCCCATGATTTGCATATAAAAGTCATACCGTAACATGGAAAATTTAATATTTTGCTAATTAAGTAAGGGCCCAGAGGCCCGTTGACCCAATTAATGCGAATTCTCTCTGTATCTAATTATTCAATTTTTCCTCTTCCAGGTAAGCGAACAAAGGATCTACGGAAGTGACAACTGTACTCAGATGGAATTACTGATGACATGGGCAAAAATTGTAAGATAATTTGATTATATAAATTCTCCTCCCCATCACACACAAATATTGGAGTAACACAGACAAATCTTTTATTTTAACATATGAAAACTAATATTGTATATATTATATTATAATACTCTTTCTTAATCAAATTTAGTACTATCTATCGATTAAATGAATAAATGAGTTTTGTGAACACGAAACAGAATCTAATATGTTTTTTGAATCTGAATTATTTATTCTAAATTATTTTCTGTTGTATGATTCCATGAAACCGACTTATAAAAACTTAACAGGTATTTAGGGCTTATTTGAGGTTACCTACTTTCTAACCAGTGAACTGTATAGTTTTTTTACAAATAATCTTTGCAAAACGGTTTAATCATAGACATTTGCAATCCTAGAAGAGCCGCCAATGTTGTTTGCTTTGATGAAGAGGTTTTATTGTACTTTTCCTATTCTATATCTTGCAAGCATGTAGCATGAAAATGTACACACCGAATGCCGTTTGCTACTTTTCTTTAAGAATAATTTAATTGCCATCGTATATTAACGCACACCTTAGTTCATCCATTAAAAACTCGACAAACAATGCCTCGAGCGATACTCCAGTATATTGTAAAACAATGTAGGTTTTTTCACAGTAACTGCAAGGGGGTACTACGAAAGCATTTTACAGCGAAGCGATAAGAAGCTATTCGGTGTCGTTTCGTATGGACATAAAGCTCGCTGGAAGGACGTCTATGCACTCAGGACTTGTCTCATGAATGCAATATTACATACGCGCCCTACTGACTGCACTGCGAGCGGAAATAAACTTTATATTCTTGCAATATGAACGAACTTCGGCGCAGGAAACTGCAAAGTTATGTTTGTCGAGTCTTTACATTCCCAACATCAATTTTACGTCACGATATGTATTCTAGACTCTATTTAGACGGGCTAAGGAAATATTGAACGCAATAAATGTCTAGTAGTTCCAGTTTACGACATATTAAAAGCAAAGTACTTATTTGTTCTATGAAGATCTTAAACGGCCGCAGAAAAGTTACAACCGCGATGGCATTTCTGAGAAATATTACATGACATTTACATGGCGCTTGTGAAAATAAAATTCAAGACGATAAAAATATTGCTAATATTTGACCACCATCGCCAGCCTTATTTTTGCTTAATAATAACAGGGTCAGACTACTTCTTCTTCTGGTATGGACAGTGTGGTAAGGGGGAAATGCGAGTATCTTATCGTACCTAAAGTTGAATACAAATGTCAAAATAAAAAAAAATATTTATTGTTCAAGTGCATTTTTTTAATTCACTGTAACTTAAACGACAAATGCATCATTTTTTGAGTGATCTATAACTATGAACTATAAATTTACGTGTAAAATAAATATTCATAGATAGTGAAGTTTTACCAAAATTTCTGACATCTATTGCAGTATTATAATTAAATAATAAATTGACATTCTTCTCGATCCTTTTTAAGCCACATCCTTGAAACACGACAGCAATTGGCACTTTATTGAAGGCAAAAATTGGTAAGACCACCAGATTGGTATGCCACCGGATTATAAACATAAAGGGTTTTAATACCTCAAATCCACCACCTTTTAAATAAAAGGTGGTAGATTATAGCCTATAGCTCCAATAGTAGAATACTAATAAGATGAAGATGCGAATGATATTAACAATAAAAGTAATATAGAATTACAGCAATAAGAATCCATAGTAATTGTTATCTAATCTAAAAGTCATCAGGTTATTTCAGGAGTTCTATAAAACCAAAGATTGTATTGATTTAATTAACCCCATACTGTTATTCTTTCATTAGAAACTAACCATCGGTTTCACTATAATTATTACTTTGCACTTAAAATCATTTTTGGTCGTATGGAAATTTTATTTAATACGAAGCTTGTGAGAAGGTATTTGGGCTTAAATATAATTTTCTAGTTATTAAATCGTACCCGTATCCATATCAATTAACTTTTTGAGATCCAATGAAGGCGTGTGCTTTTGTTATAATTTATTTCATTACATGTTAACATAAAATATTTAAAGACATTCAGTAGAGCATTATTTTGTTTCCTAGTTTTTGGCGAGCGTGGTTATTTAAGATTACAATTAGAGAATTATTACTGTATATCTGTAGTTATGATGTATAAAGAACTTATTGATAAACTACTAATAATTTGCAAGGTGTTTTTGCTGTGAGGAAGAAATACCAATGAGTAAATCATTCATATTCACTAATTGTATATATTTACTTATTAATTTATTGGATACATTTTAGTGAAAAGTAAGTAAAATTGAAAATCTTTGCCAAATTACTTAAAAGTAGTAAAACAAACTATTGTTTCCAAGAAACATTCTTATCGAGCATCGCACTAGCGTACAATGGAGTACTGATAAGGCTTAAGAGTCTAGACTCTAGGGTATAATGGAGTGGAAGATTTTTTACTTTTTATTTGATAGAAAGAAAAATAATATAAATTGTAGCGAAGGAGAATGCAATCGGTTGAGTAAAGATCACTACAGTCAATAAATCTATGCTACAAAGTTAAACTCTTAGGTGGCAGAATTCTTTGTTATTCAACTCCGAAAGCACCAACGCCACACCAGTTTCTGCCTGATAACAACCGTGTTAAGCGTTGCCGTGTTCTAGTCTGAACTATCTCCGTTCATTATACTTATCCGAGGCATCCCTACTTAGTCCCTTTGGGTAATAACGCATCTGTGGTCAACACCAGGTATTATTCTGATCTTATCGGAGATTGACTAGAGATGGGTGGCAGTGGCTACTTGCTATCAGGTGGGCTGCATGTTTTTTTAATACTTGTATATTTAATAAGAGAAGACAACTACAACCTATGCTATCTATGCTATTTATAAATAACGCCGTTTTAACTTTAGCACATCTACTTTACAGCTACGTACTGTAGCTTTCTTCATCGCATATTCAATTTCTGTAAAATAAATCCATTACTTACAGTAGAAACTGTGTTTTTATTTAATTAGTGCTAGAGCTTATCGCTATACTATTTTTCCAGTCGGATTCCTCTGGTCTAGAACAATAGCCGGTCGGGACCCGCTCGTGCGATGTTCAGATAAACATTCTTTTGTTTATATAGGAAACTAAATTTTTACACGAACTAACTTTAGAATTAATTCAATATATGGTTGACGATAATCATTTGAATTTTCCATTCCGAACACTAAACATAACATGTACAAAAAAATAACTTCAACAAAAATTTAATTATTTCATTATTTATTGATCAGGAATGGAAAAACCTGAATTATTTATCCTGTTATTTAGTTTTTGGTCCATTTAATAATAGAATTCTAATTTAAAGTTTTGTGGGAATGCTTTTAGGCAAAAAGAACACAGGTCGCCGAAGATCCACTACCGATGACCTAAAGAAGACGATTTAGAACGCACAGGACCGGTTGAGCGTCATTTAGAGGATGCCTATGTTCAGCACTTTCTTGCCGTGAATCTTCACGTTCATCAGCACTTTCTTGTCTCACCCTTCTACCGAAACGCACGAACAGCGGTGGTACTTCTCCAAATTACATTGGTACTACCACCTTTTATGGATAAAGAAGATGTAGAATAAACTCCCTCTTGAGGTATACCTAAAGCACTACGACATGGGGCTCCTCAAGAAAGGTGCAAAAAGAGCTCCCCTTCGAAGCAGGCGATGCATAGACGACTCCTCTGGTGTCTTTATAGGCGACTGGCCCATCTGCCTTATCGTTACGTGTAATCGATAAGGCAAATAAAATACTTGAGATAACTAAACTTTTACAGTAAATTATGAGTAATGGTGGTCAAAGGATATTAACACTTTTACAGTACGAGCGTTTACGGTCAAATTCACTTCACCGGCTTATTGTTTCAATGTTTCAGTAGAAAAGTTCCAATATAATTAAAACTCATACTGTTATCTGAAATAAAATCTCCCGGTCCGCCACAACAATCGTATCGGATGCTGTATTTTCTTCCGGAAAGTTAATTGAAACGGCATTTTTATTTTAGATTGTTTGCGGAAATTTTAAGCGGAATTGTTTCTAAGGAGCTTTTCGTCCGTTCACGGTTAGAAGTTCGATAAAGGCAATAATAATAAAAACGTCTACTACGATTGAAATTAAATATTATAATTACGGATGAATACAATTTTTATGTTTTATTGCGCTATATTAATACATATCGTTAAATAGATTTATTACACAATACAATACAATATAAAGTGATCAAAAACTGAAATTGAAAACAAAAAAAAAATACGGAAATAGAAAACATTGAAATAATCCGTCTTTTATATAATTTTTCTTTTTTAGGGTTCCGCGCCGATATTGCAATAAACAGGATGTCCGTAACATTGTGCGTCTGTCTATCCGTCCTGTTGTTCCTATTAAAGTATATATTTCCTTAAAGACACGAATGCTTATATACTAATCGTTGCTTTTTTAAGCATTGTACAAAAAAGTGATAACAAAACAGATATTTTTCGATTTAGTAAAGGAAATTTTCTACACTTGTTACAATTTCTTATGAATTGTTACGTTAACCGTTTCAGAAGTCGAATAACAATAACAGTTATGGTTATAACAGTTATTGAAACGCATCTTGTAACATTTATTGTTATTAACGCAATAACGTCGGACCAACAGATGGGAGATGTTAACGCAAAATGTTACCGGTTTTATCTAACGTTAAAGAATAAGTGTTAATAATAAAATTAAATAATCAATAACAGTTTGCACCACACTTAGGAACATCTAAATGAAGGGTTAAATTTACTTCGAAGGATATAGTTCAGTTATTATTTTGCTGTTTTATGGTTTTGTTGTGATGGCATATTTAGCACATTATATTAATACGTGTCTAGAATATTGATGTTTTTTTGTATTATTTAGGTTTTGTAAATTTTATGTTAAAAGAAATTAATCAAGAAACGTACAGCTTTTATTTTTGTTCTTTTATGTGATGGTTCTTTACATCTTGTGCATATTTACGATAGGCTGCTATAAACTCTAAGGCCATACACTGATCTATCATGGATAATAATAGATAAGGGATTGGCTCTGATCTACATACAGGCCTCTGGCTAAGATACAACGCTCATCTGAAACAAGAAAAATCCTGGTGGAAAAATACAGGGGCTACTGGTCTATCGTTCAGAGTTCTTGAGGTCAGTTATAAGACGGTCTGAATATTGTAAAAACACTTGCTCTTATGAGTCCCCAGAGGACAGTGTCGAAACTTACAATAAGACATACCATTATCTGCGAAAGAAAACATATTTTTATATCTATATATTATCTTGGAATAAACTATAACTATATACAAACATATATGCTACAATAAACGAAAGACAAAATATCAGACAAAAAACAACTTAGTTTATATTTAAGTTATTACTTTAGCGTTTTTTTATACTTCATCGCTGGCATATAAATAATTTAGAATGAAACTGTGCATAAAATTCGGTCTAATTAATCGAATTCGAAAAGGAAGTGGTTTTATGTTCGACTGTATGTATTTTTTTATGGCTTTACGTCTGAATCCTTTAGAAATTTGGCTGTCATTAACGCAAATGTTTTTTATGGGCTTATTATATTTAAGTTGATGATGACGATAGATTATTTAATATTAATTATGCTTACAGCTTACATTATATTTCGTCATTCCAGCATAATATATAACATTATTAACGGTATGGACGAACCCTACATCTATCGGTATGAACAAATGAAGTTTCGTCCGACTGATTTATGTGCGATACGCGAGCCGGCGACACGCTCAGTTGATTAATTTACTCAACAGCTATGTTGGGTAAAGGGCTGAAAATCACCGCGGCAGTCATATACTTTGCTAATATAATGCGTTTTGTCATGCGTTGTCACACGTATGTGCGTTCTTTTATACGATTGAAATAGCAAATGAGCGTCCTGATGGTAAATGACGTCCTGATGGGTTGACGACCCGTGTGGCTGAGCGGTCAACATACCGGTCTGACACGCAGTGGGTTCTGGGTTCGATCCCCGGCCAGACAGACATCTGAATGATGTTTAGATTCTGTTCTAGGTCTGGTTGTGTGTGTATTCGTCTTTGTATGTCCATGGCACCCACGACACAGGAGAGAATCCTACTATGGGGCTATGAGTGTAGAAAGTGTAGAACGAAAGTGTTCTCCTGTGTCGGGACAGAACAAAAATCTAAACTAATCATTCACATTTCTGTCTGGCCGGGAATCGGACCCGGAACCCACAGCGTGTCAGACCGGTATGGTGAACGCTCCACCACGCGGGTCGTTAAAACATTTTTATGTAGGACTGTGAGTGTAGAAAGTGTGTACGTGTGTGTGACTTACCACTGCCACCGCCGCACATAGGTATTTGTCACAAAATCCATCTATCAGCTCTTTGAGGTTCTCTGCTTGAAATAGACCAGCGTTTTGGGAGTTGTAGGAAATAGTCATAGCACTTGTTATGCATGCTTTAGGTTAAACAGGAACCCGCTGCTACCCATATCCTAGATTTACCTCTGAGTCGCCTTTTACGATATCCACGGGAATGGAGTATCGCTATATATGACCTTCACAACACGGCACAGGAAACATGAAGAACATGACTTCGATTACAGCTGCATGTTCTCCAAAATATGCAAATCAATAAGTGATTCGCGCTGGATATACATACTGTTCACGAATATCCCGTTAAATCTACTGTTTCTACCAAATTTTAAATTATCGTATTGAATTACCCAAGACAATCAGAATAACATTGACATTCAGTAGGTACCTAGAAAGAGAAACGGAAGGGATGAAATTTCTTTATTATGCTTCTTTACACAATATACTTTATATTTAGGTCCTATCGCAATCTCATCTTTTATGCATATGTATGTAAAGGCTATTTTCTTTATAGTAATTTATTTATTATAACTTTACATATGCTAACTTTAAAATAACTATACATTCAGATACCACCTTAATGCAGTAATGGATACGGACAGGAGTGAGGCATGGAACGTTAAGTGGACTTTGTTTCTTTTTGCATTATTTATTGTACCTCACTTTGCACTTCACTTCACGTGTTTCATTATCGTTCAACGTTTTTATTCACAAAACGTTGTTTTGTTGTACCAAAGAAGGCTTTGATAAATTCTAAGATAAACCCTAACATTTTTGGAAAAATACTATGGACGCACTCAAAAATAATTATAAAAAACTGAGCCCGGAGCAGCAACAGAAAATTTAAATTTGAAAGTTTGCATGGCCGGGAATCAAACCTGGTATTCATTAAGACCAGGGCGATGACCACTCCACTGAAATAAAACAAAAACAAAATTTGGACGCTTGCCTGGCCGGGGTCCGAACCTAGACCTGGTTAAGACCACTTGACCACGTAGTTCAACTGGATAATGCGGATCCATAAAATTCGAAGTTCCACAGCACGAAAACGTAATAATCGAATAAATTCCGATAGGTATCTGAAACGGGAACAATTTTTCAAATAACCTCTCGGGTACGAAACGTACAGACAGACAACGTTATTACCGGCCATTTTTACGTTCAATTTTATGGCTTACTTTGTAAAATGTGCTATAGATCATTGCCCCTACCATGGGTTCGAAACTCGAAACGTATCACGCGATCCGTCCAAACGGCAGTGACATTGTGTTGTTGCCACAAGTTTGTAAAACGAAGTGCTGAATTCGAAATGCACTATTTGCATTTGCGTTTCGTTTCACGTGTAGACCGTCTGATGGTGTTTTACGGTTTGAAGAGAATAAAAGTTTTCGGCGGAGTACAATAGTGAGGAGTCAATAGGTTTTTATGGTTTTTACGGCAGTCAGTCTAGATATTCTTGAATATCTACGTATTTATAAGCAGCGAAATATTTTAAGAGCATGACATATATTAAATCGTACCATCCAGCCTTTTCGTTACGATAGATACAGATAATTATGATGATTACAAATTTCTACGTAAAAATCAAGTTTCTAAGATTCATGATTACATAAATTAAAAAAAACACAAATAAAAATAGTGTGTTTTTATATAGCCTTCCTCAACAGATGGACTATTCAACACAAAAACATTGCTTCAATTCGGACCAGTAGTTCCTAAGATTAGCGCGTACAACCAAACAAACTCTTCAGCTTTATTATATAAGTAGATTATTTTTAAGTCGTTTATATTTTAAATTTAATTTAAGAATAATTTCATGATTTAACTTATTCAATATTCAGTTATTTTCAAATTAATAAATCATTATTAGTATTAGATTACACGGAAATGGATTAATTTGAGGTAATTAAAATATAATTTATTCATTTATATTTCAAGATTATTTAATTTATTTCTCTACTTATTCACATTTTATTGATTTACTATATATACTAATATTATAAAGCAGTAGAGTTTGTTTGGTTGAACGCGCTAATCTCAGGAACTAATTGTTCGAATTGAAAAAATAATTTTGTGTTGAATAATAAATTTGTCGTGGAAGGCTTTAGGCTATATAACATCATGATATGTTTGATTGTTTTTAATAGATTGTTTTCTAATAAACGCGGATGAAAATGCGCGGCACAGCTAGTTTAATAATACAATAGTAGGCGCTGCGCATATTTTTTTTAACTGGACTTTATTTATGCACCATTTCCGTCGGGGGACTTTGACAAACGCCCGCAATTTTTGTTTCCGTCCGTCTCTACCCCCTATAGTTCCTGCTCTACCAGCTCTACCTGTACGTAGGATTTATAGTTATTTTCATAACAATTGGAATCGGATAAATATTTAATTGAGTCGTTAGAGCTATTCGATTGCTGTTTTAGTGTTGAATGAATAGAGTCGTAATGATGTGTGATTTTGGCTGTGTCTGAGTTATTAGGAATGTTGTTTAAATTTATTCAGTTATAAAATGAATTGAATTATTTGGTAAAACATTTATTGAATAACTCAATATATAAGGCTGTAATTATTTATCGCATACTTTACGTTGCTACAAAATAGTTCATCGAAGTTCTTTTTACACATTTATAGGTTAATCTCGATTTTATTTTCGTTTTTATGTGAAGTTTTTCCATACAAGCTATAAGCTTTAAGAACAGATTGTGTCGAGAAGTAGTTGTGTCATCTCACAAATAATCCTCTAATTTCTTATATATTTGTGTAAAAGCTGCATTAACAATTGATTTAGTTAATAGTGCCCAAGTATACTGCACACTTCATGTTTTAACATCGTGTAAAAATAGAACTTAAATAAAGGTTCTTATAACAAAATAGCGATGTTATTTTTAGAGAAAGTGGTAGAAAAATTGTATCAAGCTATGTAAAATAATCCTGATAAAACCATCATTTTCATATCCACTTCGTGTTATTATTTCTGTCTAATGTTACGCGCTGCTGTTTTCTGGTCTGGAGAGTGTGGTAACGAAGATATACTTATCCGTAGCATTCCAACTTAGTCCTCAGCAACGCAATTTTGGCTAACCTCACTGACTCAAATCTTAAATGGCTTAATTACGGCAGTGGTCACTTACCATCAGAACTGCTTGCTGCTACTTCCATTTTACACAAAAAAAAAACATCAAAATGTAATAGCATTTCCCCGTTAATTAACACAGCCGGTAAAAGAACCATGAATAACGTTCCAAAATAAATAACCCTACAAACTTCACGTGTCGTTTAGACCCCATTGTTTCACAAAAGGCTTTGTTAACCTCATCATTATCCCATACTTTGTTTGCTTGTAAGGCTTATTGCGTACAAGTCTTCATTAAGCATTTTTACTTATTCTCCGTTTTTCATTTAAGCGCTTTGACGGTACGATGTGGTTGAATGAAGTATTTACTTCGTGTATTTACACGATGTTGTGTGAAATGAGCCTATTTTGAGATCGTTTACGTGGTTGCAACATACGTGTTCACTGTTGAAATGATGTTAAGCGGTTTTGTGGTTTGTGGACATGTCGCACAGTGAGTGCAAAAAAATACACACGCTTTCTACACGCACACCCTTAGCCCCACACTAGGATTTTCTCCTGTGTCGCGGGTGCCATGGACACACAAATCAGTCTGGCCGGGAATCGAACCCGGGACCTACTGCGCGTCAGACCGGTATGGTGACCGCTCGGCCACGCGGGCCGTCGCAAAGAAACCCAACTCCAAATTTTTACTTTATTTCCTATTTTCATAATTATTATAAAAAATATCGTCATTAAATTACAACGCTGCTAGGAGTCTGATATTGGATTCGCAGGAATCGTGCCAACAATCAACATATAAATGCAAATAGTTACCATTTTCTCCATTTTTCCAGTAATTCATCGTTGAATCGTATTATTAGCGCAAGATGAATGGTACTCTTTACCGCTGAATCAATACGTAATCCGAGGAAGGTCAGGTACTTTTAAAATTTTTAAAGCCTTCGGCAAGACAAACCGACTGAGACATAATGCAATTTACCTACAAAATAGTAAAATAAATAACAAAATGTGCACTGCAAAAGATAGCTTATAACAGGTAACAAAGATACAGTAACAAAAACAAATAACTAAAGTTATTTTGTGTTACTAACAAAGTAATGGCCAAAAACCAAAAGGTATAAACCTTGTAACGCATATTAAACAAACATTGCGGCTACCAATGTGAATGATCTCGTAAATCATAGTACTAAAAAATGCCCTGCCCTCCGCGGAGTTATTGCTTTTTAATTTGAAACAGACGGATAAATCCTATACTTATATATAGAAACCGTACCCTCGTCTAATTAGATCCAAAGACGAGGTTGTTAACGTCATTTTGAAATAAATTTTACGAGTTACTCGCATCTGGTGACCCAGAAATGTCAAAGGTCTAGTGACCACTACATATACAGCGTTAATCAGGGCCAATTTTATAGATAGATACATATTAATACATATCTAGTTGGTGCCTCTTTTATATCACGCGTGTTTATCTTGCACACATGTTCTACGCACTTGCGGCCTGCATCCAATCGTTTCATAAATACTTCTTTGCACGTCACGAAATCGAGTAGAATCGATCGGGATGATGAGACACATGTGTACATCATACGCGCGTGCAGGCGATACGCGTGCGGGTGGACACATGCATGACAGGAAAAGAGGCACTGAATTAAATCTGATTGTTAGTACATACTTAATGTGGCGGGGCTTTAATTATGAACATTTTACAAAAGTATAATTTTGTAAAATGTAAGAAACAAAGAAGAAAGCATTTTTAAAATTCACTACGGGAGGACACAAGGCATAAAATAAAAATTAAAGTCTTACTGTAATCTCAAAGTATTCGTTATTATTAAAACCGTAATACAATTGATATCAAACCATAAAAGTTATTCCCAACACTTAACATACCGTTTTAAAACAAGAAGATATTTTGCCGAACCTTGTTTACTTATCACTTAGATACTTTTAGCCTAATAATGAATAAGAATAGAAGATTTAAATCAAAGTTCAAATATGAATAATGTTGTGTTATACAAGTTTTCTCCTCAATATTAGTAAATAGAGGAGAGAGTGATCTCGTAGGCATAGAAGACTCTAAAATTTCTTTTTCCCTGCCTGAAAAGTTTACACTACATGGGAATAAACGCAGCTGTTCAAAGATTTCATTTTCGTGTATCATGCCTCTCAAATTTCACAAAATTCAATGACATGATACAAAGTGCTGCTGTAATAGACCGAAGGATATTATAAAGTAACCTAACATATAAAGAGAATTCTTGAACTTATTGTACCTTATTGTATCCTCTACTAAATGGTTGTACTAAGGTCATCATTTCATTGGCTGACCTAAGCCGTGGTTACGCTCTAGAAGCCCTTAATCTACAGTAACTTCAAAAGATCTGCTCATAACATAACTAATGAGTTAAATATATTACCATTCTCCAGGTGGTAGAACTAATATAGTTGGACCGAGGAGGTACCACCGTCACACCTATTTAATTGTGAATAAATTATTGCCTTACGACGAAAAAGGGTGGTTCCCGATTTGTTTATAAATGAGTTGATCATCTCTGACTCTATAAGTAGCAAAGCAGAATATAATTCTTCAGAAAGATTTAAAAGGTAGTAGAATTCTTCATTGTAATAAAAAATCCCCTGTTCTATATAAAGTTGATTACGAGACATTTAGCATCAGGTAGACTGCATGTTCGTTTGCTCATAATAAAAAAAAACCTAAACAAAACTAAAACAACTCAATCCGAATCAAATCAATTAGTCTGACTTTTACTGCGCTACCGATTTTTTTTATCGCGATCCATAAATTATTCAGTTCTATAAACAAACGCTTGCACAATATTGTCTTAATCTGTTTATGGCTGTTCGAATTTACGATTTAACAGCCCGTTTTATTCTATAGGTTATATTTAACTGATGAATGGAAATTCATTTCTAGTTCCTGCCCGTGAATTTGCTTGAAGTACAAACAATTCTATATTCCATTTTCAGAATAAGTTCTTTTACATAAAAAATGTTTGATATTTATGAGAAATTTGTAGAACTTGATTTGGTTCTGCTGCAGTCGTATAAAATGGTAGGACTTTGTACCGGTGACGTAAAATTACGTTCGGTATTGGCAAAGGATTATGCTAAGACACTGTCTGACGTGTTCTATCGTATATTCACAGACAATAACAAACACTATGCACCGTCTTGATAATATGTAGTCAGACATTTTATCTAATTTTACCATTACATTTATATTTAGAAACGAGCTTATTTCCGCGGCTTCGCTCATTTTGGACACATTTGCCAGGTTAATGGGTATTTTATGGGCTAATCCAGGTCATAAACTATGCGAGTGACAAGCAAAATCGTAGAAGTAGTTTTTACACGGAAGAGTAACAAACTCAAATAGATCTTTACAAACTTTCGCATTTATGTTATTAGTAAGATAGAAACAACAATTGGGTATTTGCATAAAAATGATTTTTCAAATAAAGTTCAGTTAATAAATTCTTTGATACACATAAAATACCTAC
>DWNE01005232.1:0-14224 GCA_018249875.1 Cecropterus toxeus | reverse complement strand
AACATATGATTTACTTTCTTAGAAATTCCTTTTTTATGATTTACTTTTTTAATACGTATAAGGGGGCATTTACAAATTGTCACTAACATTTTTTACACTACCCCCAAATTAGAACACGACCTCAACTGAGAAGATCCGACAAGAAATTCAGCGGGTTTGTCTTTTTCGTTGCATAACTTTGCTTTTTTTGTTTTGTACCTATATAGCTATATGGTCATATTGTTTTTACATAGGCAATAAAAAATTGCATGAGGCATAGTGACCAAATAACGAAGTACTTGAGATCGATTGCTAGAATTTAACCGCCACGTACAAAACACGTACAAAAACATCTAGACGATAACAGTAATTTTAGCTGATTCCACAGTAGCTCAAGTAATTTTACTTTAATTCATAACTTACGAGGCCCCCCCAAGCAAAGAGGTACAGAGATGAACTCGTGAATAATTTCGAACTGATTGCCGAAACTTGCGGACATTAGTACGTGGTCATCGCGAGGTGCGATCCTACAAAGTATCCGTTGATACATGGTTGCGACTTCGGCTTGACCGATGAAACCTCAAGAAATCTAAAGATACCCACTGTGATGGCATTAACAAAACCGTAGCTAGAGCGATGGGCTTATTAAGAACATTTTTAAAATCTAGACCAGAGTCCAAACTTAACGCAATCCTGCCTAATACATAATAGATACCTGCATAATCCTGCATATCTTCATGGAAGCCATAAAAACATACACCGAGTATGCTACGTACATGAGACACTTCATGAATTTGAAATCTATCTTTAACGTACATCTTCGCCGTTTACGATTTGCGGTGAATGCGGCTAGAAGCCATTTCGTGAGTTCTTACACCTAAGCTTACCATTTCCCCGTCGTAAGGTGCCAGCTGAATGCGCGGCGGATGGCATCTGTGGCTTTAGCAACATATCCATATCCAGGGATGTTCGGCGAGTTAATCTGATCCAATAAAATATTTTTCAAAATAAATATTTGCTATTTTGGATTGTTAAAATTGTTGGCAAAGCGTCTATTATGACCAGTGCTGGCCCGAAAAAAGTTTTAGGATGAAGGGGGTTTCAATGATCATGCCTCCTTGCTTGTCCCTATAGGTTGTGCTATAAGCGTGGAACTGGGAAATCTCGACAACACTTTAAGTCTATTTATAATAGTAAATAGCTCGGTCAATATAGACATTCCAGGTTATATTAATTCGTAACAGCTAAAAATGGTATGAATGTTTGGAACACAATTTTGAATGACATATAAAAGATGCAAAGTCTTCTAAAACTTACCGTTTGACAGAAAAGCGAAAAAAATAAAAAAAATGCAGATTTTTCTTTGCAGATGTGGAATTAACAAGAACTTTCACATTTCATTTCGACTTCAGGTTCGACACCGGTAGGACCGAAAAATAAAGGTATAACTCACTTATTTCATTTGTAGGGTTAACCAAGATTTACTATGTTCTTGGTAGCCGCAATAAATAATATTCTGATATTTTTAAATTTTAGTTTCATAGTGAAATGTGAAGTTGAAATAGTAAAAAATATTTTGCGTTATTCCTACTGCGACTTAAATAAGAGGTGACATATATATACATACATTTTTGAAGAATATACCTAAGTCGGAAAGTATAAAATAAATACCATATCTAAAGCAATCGGCTTTATCGTTAGATTGAATTAAAAAAATGAACAGATAATAAAGAATTACATGTGATACAAGAAGGTGTCAAAGTATCTTTTAATTAAAAGAAATAATTTAGAAAGTACTTGTGATTTTCGTTTTTTGAATATCCGTAACTCAGCTGCGGTGCCCGATGGTTAGGTGATGAATCGCTGCTACTGTTTTTTATATGTGTCTCTTTCATCTCCCTAAAATAAACAACGTAGTATTACAATGCAATAAAAATAAATGAAATTTTTGAATGACATACCTATGGTCGTCACTTAACTAGGTTGTGGTACTATCGTTCCTGTAGTTCCGGGATCAGAATAGGGCTACGGTATCTGCCTGTCGTAAAAGGCGCCTAAAAGGGGCTTCCGGGATTGCGGGCGTCAAGACTGGGAACTCGAACCGTCCAACTAAGCGATCTCAGGAAGGATCGCGGTATGTATGGGCGCATACCGTCAAGACCACATGGCGCAGTGGGCCCAATCGCTCGCTTGGGTGGAGCCCGATGGTGCAACGCACTCAGAGTCGCAGGACTCCGATCGCGTTCCTTTGGAGATCTCGGAGTCCTCTTTGCAGAGCCGAGGACAGCAATAGAGGCGGTTTTACTGCGACGAAAAACTCTACATAACCTGCTGTCGCTCTCACGACGTCGAGTACTCTTTGAAGGTTTCCCCCTCGAGATAACTCACTCACTCACTTTCGGCTCACTTTTATATTAGGCGACCATCTAAGTCCTCGGAAGTAGCAACGCATCTGTGGTCGACTTCATATATAACCCCTGTTCTATATGAAGTTGCTTACGAATGTCCATGGACGGCAGTAACCACTTACCATCAGGTGGGCTGCTTGCTCGTTTGCTACTTCATATTATATTTAAATTAAAAAAAAAAAAGAATTTGTGGTGCTATACATTATTAGGAGAGATTTATATGAGCGTACATGTGGCAGAATATGAGCTGGACGACATGGTCGCACTTCACCACTGGGGTACAATGTGACGAAGTGCTAACTCCATCATTCCGCTTATAGGTGACACGTTTAAATCTATGTACCACCTACACCTTTGCCACAAGATTACCCGTTTAGCTAAATAAGCAATCTCCAGCATGAAAGGAATTAACACTAGAGATTATCCATCCAACATCTAACCGTGGGAGCCCTTCATCAAACGTTTGCTATTTATTTTGTCAAAATTGTAGGTTTAAGATACGTTATAACAGTAATTTTGTTATCTTGTTGAGTTTGACATTTTGGTCTTAGCATAATTAACTGTACAGACCCTTATGGACAAATCAAAATGGTCTGTTTTTGTTTCCATTTTATTTGTAACTATTCGTTAACTCACTTGGTAAGCTCTTCCAGCCATAACGGTGTTTCGGGGTCCTCGTTCGTATATTCGAACCTATTTTGTTTTTGTGCCATCCTTTAGCCATGAGAGTATTTTAATATTTTAATCGTTTTAAACTTGTTAATGAAAGCAATTTAGAACATACAGTGTAGCCCCTTATGTCAGGTACAGTATTTATTCGAAAGAAATCTAATAAAGCTTATTACAATAGTATAAAAAGATTATCTTAGATATTTATGAATTAACATATTTATTTTCCACTTGAGACTTTTGAACCCTATTTTTGGCGCTGTTTGTTTGACCTTGGTTACCATAACAACGGATCCATGGACACAGATACGATAGATAACCATAACTTAAGTAGATTTCCGAAAAATTTTGAACAAGTTTCTTAGGTATATAAAAGAATGGAAAATATTGTCAAAACCGTCATATTCCGTAAGTAAGTGAAAATTTAAATCTTATTAGCTTTAATGCTTTGTGCTGAACATGTAAATTTACTTAAACTCCGAGTCCTTAGAACGGAATATTTAGAAATGTCAATAAAATTCTCAAATGAACAATGACTTAGTGGCCTTGGACTTGATGAGAAGTATACTACATATGAAAAATGTGAGAGAATCCTTGAGTAATGATGGATTCATAGATAAAATAAAACCACAATGTTTACCGACGTTATGTTGAATGCGACCACAATTTGCCGCGTGCGATGTAAATGTCACTGTCAGAAACAGAATTGTCAAAAAGTCTCAAATTGCACCCGGTGAAGAGAATGTAAATGTATGACGAAATATGTCAATGTGTTAAATTATAAGAGCTAACCTAATGTATTTATTTAGTATTTAAAAAATACTTCTTTTAGTCACGTAAATTTAAACAAATCACAGTGATATATATTTATTTTAGTGTTTAGTCAAAGAATTAAAAATGTCGGACATAAGTCAAAGAGAATTGGAAGAAAGAACTACGAGAGCCGAAAAGGAAGCGAAAGCTATTGAAGAAGAACTAGATAAGCTCTGCAATGGGGATCTCAGTTACGTCGGAGATCCGCGCTTAGACGCGCTGCTCGCCGACAACGAAAAATTGAAACATCGTTTGGCGATACTGGCAAGGGCCATCGAAGCAGAAAAATTGAATCCAGTGAAAAAGCAACAGAGCGAACTGCCTACTATCATCACAGACCTGAGTTCTGTTGAGAGCAACATAATTGTAATCGAGGAACTCCGTAACATATTCAAAGTGGCTATCGCAGCCGCTTATCCTGACCTCGAGGACCCACCGATCGTTGTCACTATCTCTGCCAACAACCCCAAGTTTGGGGACTATCAATGTAACTCGGCCTTAGCCATATCACAACTTTTAAAAGGTATGGACATTCAAAGTAACCCTCGAGAAGTCGCAAACAACATTCTAAATAAAACCCCAACATCCCCTCTTGTAGACAAGATTGAAGTAGCTGGAGCAGGTTATCTCAATGTACATCTACGAAGGAGTTTTGTTGAACATGTCCTTACCGATGCCCTACTTAATGGTGTAAAACCACCAAAAACCAGAAGGCAAAGAATTTTGGTAGATTTTTCATCACCAAATATAGCAAAAGAGATGCATGTGGGTCACCTGAGGTCAACTATTATTGGTGAGAGTATTTGCCGCATCTTGGAGTTCTTGAACCATGACGTCCTCCGTATTAACCATCTTGGTGATTGGGGAACACAGTTTGGTATGCTGATTGCTCATTTGCAAGACAAATTCCCGGATTATAAAACACACTCACCTCCTATATCAGATCTACAGGAATTTTACAAAGAATCTAAAATACGTTTCGATACTGATGAGACATTTAAAAAGAGAGCCTACTCATCTGTGGTGAAGCTTCAGTCTGGTGATCCCGATTACCTAGCTGCCTGGAAACTTATATGTGATGTATCACGTCAAGAGTTTCAGAACATATATGACCGTCTAGACATCTCCATAATTGACCGAGGAGAATCTTTTTACCATAGCAGGATGAAAGTTGTTGTTCAGGAGCTCAAAGATAAAGGTCTTCTAGAAGATGATAATGGGAGACTGATAATGTGGGGAAATCCTGAAGTACATGACAAAATACCACTAACCATTGTGAAATCCGATGGAGGGTACACTTATGACACCTCTGATATGGCCACCATAAAACAAAGAGTAGAAGAGGAGAAATGCGAACGAATCATTTATGTGACAGATGCTGGCCAGTACAGTCATTTTGCTATTATTGATGAGTGCGCGAAGCGAGCTGGGATTATTAAGGAAACTGATAAGATTGTTGAACATGTTGCATTTGGAGTAGTTTTGGGAGAAGATAAGAAGAAGTTCAAAACTAGGTCTGGTGATACTGTCAAACTCAGTACACTTTTGGATGATGGCTTAAAGAAGGCTTTAGAAAAGCTGATCGAAAAGGGGCGAGACAAGGAACTCACTCCCGAGGAATTGAAGATAGCTCAAGAAGCTATTGCATATGGTTGCATCAAATATGCAGATCTTTCTCACAATAGAATCAATGAGTATGTGTTTTCATTTGATAAAATGTTGGACGATCGTGGCAACACAGCTGTGTACTTGTTGTATGCATTGACTCGTATCAGATCTATAGCAAGAACTGCTCAGGTCACAACAGACCAATTAATAGCTGAAGCTAAAAAGTCTGGGATGAAGCTTGTTCATGAGAAAGAGTGGAAGCTAGCTAAAGTACTACTCAGGTTCCCGGAAGTCATTCTTAAAGTAGCTGGGGATCTGTATTTGCATACTCTATGTGAATATTTATATGAAATTGCGACAACCTTCACAGAGTTCTATGATAAGTGTTACTGTGTTGAAAAAGATAAAAGTGGTAATATTATTAAAATATATTATGAGCGATTAATGTTGTGTGAAATCACAGCTACAGTGATGGAAAAGTGTTTCTTCCTTTTGGGTATCAGAACTGTCTCAAAAATGTAACAGAACAAAATTATTTCGAATCATATACATTGTGTATTTTCAAGTCTTAACATTTTTTGTACTCATTTTATAGCAATGTCAAGGTTTGTCTTGAATGTCTGTATTGTGTGTCATGTGATAAAATAAAATAACATATGAAATGTAAAACTTTTTATTGACTTCCCAAAAAACCTCTACAAAACTATACCAGGGTCCATTATCAAAGATAAAATTTACGAAACAATGTTTTTCATGGGCATCCAGTATTAAGTATTTAAAATGGAAATGGGGCGAGTTGTCCCTTATTGGATGCAACAATAAATCTAAAAATATTTTGTACCTAAGTTACTGAGAAACAATGAAACCTTCAATTCGTTTTATCCTCAAATCTAGACACCATCTATGAATTATTAAACAGGTCTTTACAATATGTAATAATATACCGGATACAATCTCTTAATATCTACGTTACACTTACGGGTACAACTAGAAGTCTTCACAAAGCGGGGTAACTTTAATATTTCGAATAAGTTTTCATACTCATCATTTAAGTGTGAAAATTCATAATTTAGTTTATTCATCATCATGTATGATGAATAATATACAATACCGAAAGATTTTTAAAAAGCTCGTAGTGTTTAGGGACCGAATTTAAATGTTTAGAATTTGGAAAATTTCGAATGTCTTCATTACATTGTATTATAAATATTTTCATTTCATACATTCTTAATTTAATTTAAACAATAACAATGCCATTATTACGAAAAATCGGAAAAACAAGATACAGCTATACCTAGTAGATAGATACAATACATTCAATATATCTACAAAAGGTATTTTAGTTCACTTTACAATTCCTAATTTAGGTAAATATCTATAATAGATTTAATACATAAAACACGCACATATTATAATATCTGGAAAAATTCTGACTACTAATAACATGCTTAGTTAACGAATGTAATTTTCTCTTATAACATACGGTAATATATATGTAAATATTTTAGTGAGAACGAGAAAATGGCGTCCTCTGGCGTATCCAGATGGGGAGGGAGGCAAGCCCACTATTGAAAATCCTCGATTCACCAATGTTCATTAGTAGATGTATACGATGCTAATAACAAACACTCGTGAGTAAATATACATGCCATAATGTATTATTATGGTATAGATAATTATGTACTCTGTAATTCAGTGTTTACTCTGTAATTAACATTAATCACAAACTGGTACATTATACTCGTCAAGGTGATTTAAATGAATATAATTTATTTGGTAATTAATATAACGTTATTATGACCTTCCTTGTTTTTATTGAATGTATTTTTAACGTTTATTTGCAAAAGCAAGTTATACAGCTTTCCTGATGTCAAATTTTACCGCCCTACGACGTAAAGAATACTGGTCGTGAACTTGATGAAAGATGCGATGCACGATACTAAGCGGCTTGAATAGTTCCGCCTCATATGAAGACATATATTATTGATAGGAATTAAATCGTGGAATCGGAATATTGCAGTGCTTTTCTGCTAGAAGCGAGACATCGGCGAGGGTCGTTTTTCTGGAAGCTTTATGGACTACTAAACCTTATTTATAAAAATGACCTACATTCAGCACTGGACTTACAAAAGGATGGATAGAACATTCAATTCTAATATAATCACCATAATGAAATGAACACCATATATACCATTAGATAGAATTTTCTTTACGAGATGTGTAAAAATAATGAAATAATACCTGCAGATGTTTAAGTGCTATCTACATTCTTTGGAAGACTTAAAGACTGCGAATCTATTGGGCAACCACTTGTCCTAGTACTATAGCTAACTGAATAACATCAGCGTTAAAGTTTGATAAGAACATGCATCAGTATTGCCACTAACAATACATAATATTGATAATTTCAAATGGATTGTTTACAGGCGTTTAACAATAAATATACCTACTTGCCGTTCATCTGCAGTTAACTTTTGCCTATAGTAATGTGCAATGCTCTGTTACCTTGGGGGATTAAGGTACGTTCGCACCAAACGTATTGCTGGCCACAGAGTGCGAGGTCGGTGAACTTTGACTGAATTTTAATAATTAATTACACCATGTTAACAATACGACTGTGACGAATAGCGTACGTACTGTCATATTATCCATTAGATGTGAACAAAAGTTAAATATGAATAAGAGAGCAGGAAACTGCTTAACGCTCGTTTACTCTCGGTGGCTGTCAATAAGTTCAATTTGACCTATGTATTCACCAGTAAAGTAACATAATAATTATGGTTAATGGACGCCATTTCTTTAATTACAGATATATCCGACATTTGTCGAATTCTAAATGGTAAAACCATAGGTATCTACAATAATTATGTTGTTATAAGTGTGACAATCGAACGATAATATAACTGCCTCTCTATCGAAACCTCCTTGTAAGATCCGAATACGTAGTACGTACATTACACTAGACACGCTCGTATAAATTTTAAAAAGGTAAGTAGATCACCTATTGTAAAATTTAATCATTCATAAAATACTTTAATATGCTACACACATACATCATACACACAAACTTACTAAATACTTTGCTTTCCACTAACATTATCTTAGGAAGATAAATTGCCTTAACCCATAGGACACCTAGTGAATAAAATTTGGTTTAACGATTTAGTTCCCTACTGATATTGAAATTATTTTGATTACACATTTTTTAAAACATCACTGTTAAAATGATCGGGTATACACGTACATTTCAGGTTAAAAATAAATGTATTTTTCGCGAATTTTTGTGCAATCACGTTTCGTTTGTATCGATTTTATTACCCTGTGACAACCTTGGCTAACTGATAAGGTTGATATAGCCATTAAACCGCAACCATTTATACCCTAAAAACCACAAACTCAATACAAAATATGTATGCATACAAATAATAATATATTTCTTTTACTCATCACTAATTTGCGATTGGTTGTAGCAAATTTATGACTAGAAATTGTAGAGTTGATCGAACTACACTTTAAGGTAGTAACAACTGATATACCGATGACGAGCCACTCTTTGTTTTGCGAAAATTTTATATGATAGTGTGATGGAAGGGCAAGGTAAAAATACCACACGTATGGACGAGGAATGTTCTGTAAAAACGCTTGTAGGCGTTCATTTTTTCTTGTATTGTTAGCGCCGTCTATAATTAAATTATTGGACGCGCAATACGTTTAAGTATCGACAGCGGTTAACTAGTTTCTTGCTTTTAATTATTTGGCTTTTGTCGAACGATAGTGTCTCATCACCTGACAAAATACTAATCCGGTGTTATATTAATTAAAACTTCAACGACGACGTTAACTCTTCAGTGAAAAAACAGACGTCTAGCAGCGATAGGAGATAGTATAACGAGATTTAAAGAAATACTTAGGCTAGTGTATAAATATTCATGTGTCCCACATACAGTGCGGGCGATGTCGCCGCGGCCTAGTTTCCATTTCCGATTGTAACACTCGCTATACAATAATCAATGAACAATGTTTCTTTGTAACCTTCTTGACACTAACACTTTCATCATCGAATGACAATGCGGTTTACATAACTTACAAGTATACCTATTTCGCCTTTAAACCAATTTGCCCACGCGTCATTACACAATTGTCTTATAAAATACTAGTAACTGAAGACTGAATTTAATAATTTGTAGGCTACTAAAATTATTGGTATTTTCTTGACAAGCAAGGGCTTAAATGCAAACCATATACAAATATACATTTATTTGATCTCAAAAGATGATTGAGTGAACGGAACAGGAAAATGTACTACGTTAACCGCACGTCATATTACAACTCACTCTATTCAGTCCTATGTCAAGTATATACAGTCAAGGCTCCTTATTTACGGTTTCCCCATTCGCGATTTCAGTATTCGCGGGTTAAAAAAATGTGACCATTTTCTTGTATTTGCCGCAAAAAAGTCTTTATTCGCGAATCTAGTCGGTAAAGTCTGATTCGGCGCCTTCTGTTAGCGCGTCAGTTTTCTTTGGTACTGCTGGTCATCGCGGTTTCTGTAATCGGGGTATATAGGAGGAAAGTAGCCCCGCGAATAGGGAGCTTTTTCTGTACAATATTCGCATATCGGAGACCTTTCAATCATCTCGTGAAACTTCGTGCCTCAGTAATAAATAAGATGGAATTCTAAACACACGAACGATTGAGCAAATACTAATTTCATCTAATTTTAAATGTAAACACGTCTAACATTACAATAAATTAAAATGTAAATAAATATGGAACGAGATTCGTTCGAATATGTTTGCGTTCTATAAACAGTTTACCATAAAACGACGAGGTACAACTACACTAAACGTACATCCATAGAATAACGAACTAATCTAAGGAAAAAATCACATGAGGTGTATAAAAGATCTCGCTGAAAAACTGTATTCATATAAGTATAGATATAAACGTTTCTAAAAACCCCAATACACATTAAATTCTCTAAAAAGGGTTGGATTGGTCTCAAGATTCTGAGATACTACGAACACTACAACAATAGTACAATAAGATTCAACAATATTTTACAAAATATACACACATTTCAATCGTCCGCAATTATATTTGGCTGATCGCGATCCATGCCGAATGATTTCTGATTGAATAGCATTTTTCATAGCATTGTAGTTGATAGCAAACACTTTTTACAATCATTTGCTATTCGTATCATTTAAAAAGTAACCATTCTCTAGCGGCACATGAAAATTGTACCGAATAAAAATCACATACTACTTCACGAAAATATAGCAAATCCAAATACTTCTATTAAAGACTAACATTTATAAAAAATATATGAACGGGATTGATTAATTAGGAGAATATCAAACGGTAATGGATCCAATACAGATATGCTAACACCAGTAACTACAGATAAATCTGTCATATGTGACATCATTAATTTAACACCTAGTAATAGGAAAACACGTTTACGGAGGATTTATCTACGTTTGCTGCCCGTGAGAGAATTTCGGTGCACGAAAAATCCTGCAATTTGTAATTTTCCGAAAATTCCCTACAGAAGATAAAAATCCACCGACAAGTTGAAGATTATAGGACAGTATCAAATGGAAATCGGGCTACAAATGTAACAGTTACAGTACATTACATTACAATCCGGCGTCGCCTTCACACGTGAACAGTCGTCGGAACCGCAATTGAAGATCCAATTGACATCTGGCGTTCGCGGTCCGGTGAGCGAATTATTCGATTTGCGGGCACCGTAATAGAGTTAACATACAAAAATAGCGCAGAGAGCTCTAATCGAGATTGAATGGCAGTCTTCATTATGTTTTTAGTTCGGGGAAGAGGTGGCGCAGTATCGCTAGGTAGTGCACGGTGGCGGCGAGAGCGACGAACACGTGCCAGATGGCGTGCGCGAAGGGGATGCGACCGTCCGACTTGAAGAAGAACACTCCGATCAGGTACAGCATACCGCCCATCTTGAGATCTTGCATCGCTGGGAATTGTTGCTGAAAATTAATAAAAAGAGGATGTTACCTAAAGTATATTTACGACGTAATACAAAGATAACATAGAAGAGACGACAGGCGTGGAACAGGTGCGGTTGCGGCGACTGTAAAACATTTAGCGTCGCGACTTAAATACATTTAGTGGGTGGCGCGAACTGTTTTCTTTGAAAGCGCCGCGACCACACCTATTCCACGCCTGGGGTCCGTTCTGTATGACCAAAGCCTTAAACCTGACTAATCTCGTTGTTAAAGCGGAAATCCAGTAATTGAGACCAATTAAAGCAATAAGGCCTGTAATAGCGCGCCCAATCAAATTACACTGCCTCAAGGAAATTGCGTGGTTGCTAAAGACTCAAGTTGTAGCTTGCCTACAGTGTTGTTGGCGGACGGACGTGTAAATATATCGAAGTACTTAAACAATGAAAAGTACTCCAAGTAAATATTATACATTCTTAACGAATATAAACGAATATGACAATAAATACTTATACAGTCAAATGAAGCACGGGAAATTCACCTAGTTTGTGATAAATATGACCTGTTAATATTCTTATACCGCTGAATGCGCTAAGAGATAAGTCATACAGGATGGTAAACCAAGGAATTTAAAAAGCTCCAAAACCAATTCTAGATATACATTTAGCTTTAATACCATACAATTACATGATATTCATTGATACTGGTGTATAACAATTTATTGAAGTTAAAAATTTACAAATAAACTGAACAAAAACAGATGTGTGCATAGACACCGACAAATGTTACATAGTAATTAATGTACGAAGTTTCCATTATATGCAAAACGCTTGAAAAAGTTATGAAATCACGTAAAGTTTAGCAAAAATGTATTAAGTACCTACATTCTTTACCTATTTATGAACGTGTATTGTCGTAGATACCTGCACTGTTATTTGTAATTAATAAAGCTCAATTTCTTTATATTACTTACCCATTGTCGATATTTGCTACGTGTTATCGACTAAGAGAAAAGACGAATGGTCTAATGTAACAGTGGGAAACTTGTGGGGTATAACTTATATAACGCGGGCCACGGCGATGGCGAGCCTTATTCGAAACTAGTTAAAATTTGACGGCGAAAACAATTATACAACAAATACAGTTATATGAACATCGACCCACGGTCCGCAAGAAGTCCTAAGAAGACTTCGGGTCGCAAATAGAAACGCGGGCCGCGGGTTGCCGACCGCTGCTCTATAGCAATCTACCTTAAGAAATAACTCGACGTTTAATTGGCTGCGCAAATTAAACATACAATACAGCAGGCGTGTCCTATTCATGGCCATTGGTTAAATATATCTCACATATAACCGAAACATAAATATACCAGCTCGAAGATATAAATATAAAACCCGGCAACGTTTCTAATAAAACTAAAGTAGGGAACCGTGAACTTGGCTTATGTTTACAAACAACATTATGCAATTTCGAATTTCCTCAATACCTACATCTGTTGCCGCCTATTATTTGTAAGACACTGATACAGAAAGACAAAAATATAGCGCAATATAGATTTAGACTGAGCGTTAATATAAACATTGAATGAAATGTTCATTGCCACCTCTTCTAATTCAGCTATTAGATGGATGACCTCTCTATATGTATTTACCGAATAGTGTACAGGTGAAAGGAGGGCATGGACGTATATAAGAGGGAATTTTTGGAGGTATCCAACTACCGGACCCCTACCTCCCATTCATATCCATCTCACGTGACTTGTCCAAAAGAGAAAAATTACATCCTCCGCACCGATTGTAAATTTATTACATACTTTTAATTAACCAATACTTTTGAAAAAATATTGCAATACATACATTCCTCATAACTTTTAATTAAAGGACCTACTTAAATTATGCTAAGCTATATATTATAGAGAACTATACTTGCATGTTATAGTCGTAGGTTATCTTTAATTTGTAAAAGATAGCTAATTGGCGTTAGAGCTTATTGTTTCCTTGGGCGTTAGAGCTTATTCCCCCCCCCCCCCCCCCTGTCAGCAATAACTAGTCTGACACTTTGAGTTATAAGACTAAATACTCAATCAAGTCGAAGTCTTTTAACGTTAAGACTAAGTCCTTTCTAAAAAACTTATGACAGTAAAGACTCGACAAATTGGGACTAGACTTGAAAACTATATACTAACTATAAAAAATACGTACACGTAGTCTTCTTAATTTGGCTCTAACGATCTTCAAATCTCGAACAAGAGACCAAAGACTGAAAGGATTTGAGAATTGAGTCCTCATTTTAAAGTCGTCTTTTAAGAAGTTAAAAAAATCATACGTCTTCTTTATAAGATTTAAAAAAATAGGGTTCTTACATCACAATTTCAAATACCTAGTTGCTAATTCAAATCCTATTATAAGTTAATTAAAGCCCGTGCGGTATAACTTAAGACCAAGGTGATGACGTCACAGTGGAATGTTCGTAAAATGTAAAAGAAAAGCGGCAATTAACACTATTATGTGGATTGCATGCTTGTTTGTTTTTTAATTCCATAGAAGAAGGTCGCTGATTACTATTGCCCGTATACCGGGTGTAATCGTTAAGTGTGCACAGGCGATTATTTCGTAACTATTACAGATATCGTTTTATTTTTAAAAAGTTATTATTGTCATTTTACTCATTAGGTGAAGTACTTTCGATGTCAGTTTAAAGTTTTTTGATATCTGTAATAGTTACGGAATAATCGCCTGTGCACACTTAACGATTACACCCGGTATA
>DWNE01005231.1:0-14225 GCA_018249875.1 Cecropterus toxeus | reverse complement strand
AGATTTTGTTTTAAATAGTGATGTTAAGTTTATAAAATACCGAAAAAAAAACATAGAAATATTTCGTTAAAAGCACATACATTTTTAATGGTAGTACTTAATCCTAAGCAATTCCAACCTTTTCAAGAATATCTACGAGAACGATAAAAGGCCTTCTCAGTAAATCTTTGAAAAACCCTCCTGACAAGTTGACAAAAGAGGTTTTTGTAAAGGTTCCTACGTTCACGTACACTTTTGGAATATGCGATCGTCGCCTACTTGTGAATGGAACGGACGATGTGAATAAACGATTCGAACGATAAACGTTGTGCTTAGCTAAAATGCTTAAGAAATTTCGTACATGTGGGTACGTCCATCTATTTTTTACTATCGGCCGCAGGACATTTGTAAAATTTCTAACGTAACATAATTTCCATGTCAAAGATGCGATGTTGTTAAGCAAACTGTTAATATGTATATATTTCCATCCATGATATATTTTTTTATAAAATTAAAGTACCAAACGAGCGATGTCAGGGACATCTGTAAGCGACTTCATGTAGAACACTATTTCTAGCTAAAGATAGATCGCATAGACGATCACATAGACGTTGCTTCTACCGCGCAATAAGTAGCATCATAACGAAGCCGACATCCACACCCTTTCAGCGGTACGCAAGAACTGTTCTACTGGTTCTACCACTCCGTTTAAAAGTTTACTTAGATTTATTACTAAAAATTAAAAATGGTTACATACTTTAAAACGGATGTGAAATCATTTTAATAGCTGGAAATATTGACACAGCAATTGATCCCAAATTGCATAAATGTGATGAAGCGGTGGATGTGTCCAACATGCTCGTATGCTACTTCAATCTGATAAAAAAGTGCAAAGAAATTCTCGAGACATGTCAACCAACTTCAACGGTTATTTTTAACCACGTCAACTTAAGTAGAGGGTGAAGTCAACACAATTCCTTTGAGAGGTTTAAACGAGAGTGAAACAATCATATATATCGAGCATCGACCTTACATAAAGCATAGTCTAGTTGTATTCCATGTTGTAGTTAGAAAATAAATTTTGTTACTTTCCAAATAGATTAAATTATTTAAACTTTTTGTTTCATAACAAAACGATTAGTTTATTAAAACTTTATCTTATACATCGCTATCTAACGGTTAACTTGTTATTTTTACGGCTAATAATAGAAATAACTAATAAAGTTATACAGAGAATGAAATCTTAATTGCCTGCAACATCCTTGAGATACTCTTATATTCTAGCAGTTATAAGAAAGGTGCCCAGCAGAAAAAGAAGATAAAGGTTGCACTCTTATTATATATATACAACAAAAGTTTTAAAGAATATTTCCACTTTAAAAAGGGAAGAAATTCATATTATATCCATCAATACAATTTCAGGCTTCATAAAGTTTCAAGACTACTTCTTGTGGAAAAAAACCTCGCACCACATGTTCCTAACTGTATTGATACTTACGAGTAACTACATATATAAGATTATGCTGAATGTCTTTGGAAAATATGTTGGAAAGTTACTAATTCGAAGTGACAGTCGTGGCAGTACGGTCCTACGTCAGTGCTAGGTCAGTTAAACGACTGTTCACCCCGCGGGTAGCACTATATGGCACGAGATGTGACCGATAGCAATGCGATTCAAGCATTCGTCAAAGCAAATCCGTCTAGATTGCATGCGCTGAAACGAATTCCTTGTTGCATACTTTATGACATTACTAGCTTTGATCGCTGGTTCGACACTGAATGTGCAGAGCTTGATTTAAAATGATTGCATTCAAGAGTAAACAATCATTACAGTGCAATATAAGTATTCATATAATGCAAAGAACTGAAAAATATATTGTGGCTATTTTTAACTGACTTCAGAAAGAAGGAGGTTTCTTATGTTAGATACATCGTTTTTTCTTTATAAATATGAAGTAGCAAACGAGCAAGCAGCCCACCTGATGGTAAATGGTTACTGCCGCCCATGGACACTGTAAGCAACTTCATATAGAACAGGGGTTCTATATGAAGTCTATGACAGATGCGTTGCTACTCCCGAGAACTGAGATGGTCGCCTCGTATAAAAGCGGCAACCACATCTTTCCACCAAAAAGTAAGAACTGCTTCATGTTAGAAATAGGTGTGGCGGTGATACTTCCCCGGTCGAACTACATTGGTTCTACCATCTGGAGTTGTGGATAGAGTGACATTTTTATTTGAAAGGCGTTGCTTCCCGTTTGGTCCCATTTTAATTTGGTTCAGTTCTGACAAAAGTATCCATGAGAAAAACGTATAAGTCTTAAATTTGCATAAAGGATGTGTATAGTATATGTAAGAAACCAACATATTTAAGTTAGATTTTTGCTTTTTGATGCCATTGAAGTCGGTTTCTATTTTTTGTTATCTAAATATTATGAATTTTATATAAACGTCGATCGTTCTACCAATATGTAATAACATGTATCTTAAAAAAAAAAACAAAATAATACGCTGATAATGGCAAAGTATTTCATTTAAACTTTTTTCTTTCTTGTAATTAGTACCTATAAATATTTTCCGTATTAACGGGACTATAATGATGCAAATATAGAATACTTAGTAAATTATTGTAGATTTAGAATTCCTATTTAACTCAAAACAAATTCGAAAAATATTCGAAAAACTAAAATTTTAATTGTCCTCTTGAAAGTTACTTCATTTTAACTTTTATGAAGAAAATTATTTGCATTTTCCGATTTATTATTATACAAAAATCATTATGTTTTATATTTCAAGACCTAAATAGAAAACAATTTGAATGTAAATGCGATGTCATGCAATCCAATAACTTTACGATACACAATATCATGATGGAACTATTTTGTCAACTTTGCGTGACTAAACTACATCGATTTCTTAAATCAAATCAGTGAGCTTTAAATTATCTTGTCTTGTTGCAAATTGAAGTCGATTAAGTTAACTAACTATATATGTATTTCATTTCATCCGCAAATGATCAGATGCGCACAGTAAAGCGCATCTCGGATGCGAAATTGAGGGAGGATTAAGTTCTACCAAAGACCATCTCTTGTGTTCCGTGTGGGTTAAAAAATCCCTCCCACAGTCACAAAAGTCTATATCTACATATATAACTGCATCGATAACGGGGCTAATTCAAACTTTTTTATATTTGAATTACATTTTATTACAATATTTCTTTAATTCTAACTTTTTTTTAATAATAAATAGATAAACTGAGGGCAAAGTCCACATTATTGTATGATCCGTTTTAATATTTTTAACGCAATTTATAATCATACTCATATTTTAAAGATACATTTATAAAAAATATGCTTAAAATTTAATTTTACGGAGCAACCTTATTAAGTACAAGTGAAATACGTTTTATTAAAAATATCATGTAGAAATTTCTATAAAAAATTAGATTTAAAAAATTCGAACTATATTTATAAAGTAGAGATTTTTTAAAATAACATAACACATAATTTATATAACTAATTATAACATAATAATTAATATAAATAATTAGTTATATTTGTTTCTTATAAACATATAATAGATTATATATTTATATGAAACAAAACCAAAGATACCAAAGATAACCAAAGTTAGCTGTAGAAACATCATCATTTAATTACAACAGAGTACCTAACGTAGACCCAACGGTTTCAAAACACATTTCAACCACAACAAACGTAAGCTCGAGTTTCACAAAGGTCTCTATCTCATTAAGATAACATTTCATAACAAAGGACTGCAACTGCAGTGACGTAAGAGGACCTCGACCTTAGGTCTGTGACCGCTGGTGCAATGAGCCTGGATAGCTGTATTACGTATGTTATGCTAAGGAATATTTTAAGCTTTATGCTTAAGAACTCTAGCGGGAATGGATTTTTCAGTCTTTCTAGGATAACAATAAACGTTGTATGGAATAATGTAATGTCTTGCATGAGTATCGGGCTCATAAAGGTCCTGGTTCGAATTCAATACATGTATTCTCTTATTACGTATTTATTTTTATGAACAAATTATTTATAACTATATTTTACCATAATATATTATTGTTATACTTATTTTTTATTTTCCTATTTTTATCTTTTGCTTATAAAGTTGTTGATAAAAATAAACCATTAAATAAATAACTATAGAGTTAACTTTAACGTTATTTTTATTAACAACTTTGAGCTAAGGTATTTTAATATGCTACTGTATATTCTTCTTAATGGCACTGTAATAGTTATAAAACTAAATTAATTTAGTTTTATAATTATCACAGTAAATTAATTTTATCACTCGTGCCAACTATCAAGTAAAATATAACGAGGAAACATATGAGCCTAATAGTTCTTTAAAGAAGTCGGTTAAAAATCTACGATTCAGTATTTGGTCAAAGCCAGGTAAACTAAGGCCAAAACCTCTCTCACTCTGAATGAAGACGTACATATGTCCAGCATTGAGACAATAATAGCCTTATAACACCTATACCCTGCTACACTTAATATTTTACTTGTCAACTACATCGCAGTGAAGGTTCCCTTCACGATACATATTTCTAAACATGTAAAGAGATGTACAGATAACAAAGAGTTTATGAGATGAATGAATCTACTCACTTCACATTCACAAACATACATATATCATAGACTGTGAACTATAGTGCAATGAGCTTACTCGTAGGTAAGCTTTTCCCAAGCTCGCGTTGTTGTATATTAAGCTTTTAGATATAATATTACGTGTATACTTATATTTTACGTCGTACAGTCGCGAGACGTAAATAGTGACTGCTACTCATATCTTTAGCCAACAGATAACATCAAAGTGTCCTCAGGTTGGCCACAGATGCATCGTTACGCCTGAAAGCTAAGTTGGAAGAACTCGAAAAAGTATCTCTCCATCACCACACCCTTTTAACACCGTTTTAAGCGCTTAACACTGCTATTATTACCACACGTCTATCCTCCAGAGCCTGAATCGAAGCACAAAGAATTACCACCATTACATTTTTAATAAGTAATGGTACTCATGATATGCGGTTTTTATATATTTTTTCTACCGATATTTCGACCCAACTACATGGATCATTGTAACGGTATGCAATGATCCATGTAGCCATTCCAATTTAGTCCTTAGAGGTACACATTACCTCTAAGGACTACATTGGAATGGCTCTTGGAGTTTATACATCACATTCACTAGATAGAACCAGTGTAGCTCAACCAGGGAAGTACCACCGCCACAGCTATTTTTATCGTGAAGCAATTCTTGCATTTTGGTAGAAGGGTGTGGCTGCTGGCTCACTTATATATACTTATCTTAGTCCTCGGAAGCAGCAACACATTGAATTGAATTGATTTCAAATAGAACCCCTGTTCTATGTGAATTTGCTTACAGATGTCTGTGGCCGGCAATAACCATTTGCCATTAGGTTGACTGCATGCTCGTTTGCTACTTCACTCTGATAAAATATGCATCTAATAGCTTCACAATTTGTAGGTGCATCATTTTCAATTCTCGTTTATCCAACGTTTAATCAAGCATAAACCGTCAGAGCGAAGGTTGATTTCGCTTGCAGTTGAATGCACTTGCTTGCGTCTCAGTTGCACTCGCTACGCGGAGTGGAGTCGTTGACCGTGAATGCTATGGAAATATTTTCATAACACTTTTCTTATTTGAATGTTTCAATTAATACAAAGAAAAATATTGTAATTTTATGCTTAACATGTATGTATGATATTTTGTACGGTACGACGACCTTCCTTGTAGAACTGTCACTATAAAAGTTTGACACGCAATGGGTTCCAAGCTCGATCCCCGGCCAAACAGATTTCTGTTCTGGGTCTGGGTACTTGTGTATTTGTCTTTGTGTTTGTTCATGGCACCCACGTCGCAGGAAAAATCTTGAAATGTAGTTTTGTTGTAAGACGTAGGAGATATCTCTATTAAACAGTACTATACTTACGTATACTACAACGAGTAACTTATAATTATCTTTCTAATTTAATGCAATTGAAAATATCACATCAAAAATAATCTTACTTACTACTCTACGAATGGCCCTTAAACATTATTCTTTCTCGTGGAAAATAATAACTGAAATTAGAAAAATTTTCAAACTCATTTTTCGCGGAAAGTTTGGATCTCTGTGAGTATGGAAATGATTATCTGCAAAAGTTTTCGGTAAGAGAAAATCCCGCAAAGGGCATTGTTAAGGCGGAGCGAGCATAAAGTTATTAATAATGGACTTAGTGCTGGTATATAAACGCAAAATTAGCTGTATATGCTGTATACTATGTACTGTATAATGATGTATTCTTATCTACAAGGCTAAACAATTGAAGTGAAAACTACTTACGGTATGT
Source organism: Cecropterus toxeus (assembly GCA_018249875.1). NCBI lineage: Eukaryota > Metazoa > Arthropoda > Insecta > Lepidoptera > Hesperiidae > Cecropterus > Cecropterus toxeus. Next base: position 7,866 of record DWNE01005231.1, on the reverse strand, counting down.
TTTAAACTTCTTTTTGGGCAAACGAAAATCATGGTACTGGGATCATGGTCCATCGAACGCTTTCCATGAGCTAAATGTATACTGTATACATATGTACATACATCCGTGCGTTATTTTTAAAGCTTTCACTTCTATGGGAATTTCCATGATGCCTTTTTTATCATAAGTTTAAATAAATAACTTATTTATTTTAAGGTATCCAAATTTTCACAATAATTGGATATAAAAATAATGAAAACCGAAGTATGATCTTATTTATTTAAAATTTTAACCAATATTTGAAAAAATTGGTCAAATTTAAATAACTCTTGAAAAACCAAATAGAAATAAATTCGTTATTATATACAATCACCGTTGTAATCCCACAGTTAGTTGACCTTTTCCCAGGCACACTTGTTTAGCTGGATCAGTAGCATACACTGACCTTTAACAACATCAAAGACGTATAGATTTGCTTATAACATATTATTTCACTCTAATTACTGGGAGAGGCATGTTACACTCTATTACATTGTTCTAATTGTCTAATGTATAGGTTAGTGGTATCTCATATAAGTCAACCTCATGCACTCCAAGATCTACCTCTTTTTATTTTTGTATCGAGGGGGAAAACCTTCAAAAGATTACAAGATCTACCTACGCCTGGTCTATGAGTTTCCTTTTAAGTTGGAAGTAGAAAACAAGCAGTTAATTTGATCTTAAGTCATCAAGCCCGTGTTCATCATTACATCACATACAAACTTAATATAAAACAAGGAAATTATTTGAAGCCACTCACAGATTCAACTTCTGAGGACGATCGCTTTATATACATATATGTGAGCCGGTATTCACACCCTTCTATGTATTCATTGTTTAAAATAACAACATACGTTAGAGTAAACAAAATCTGTAAAATAGGATATGTAGCTTCTCTATAAACAACCAATAACAACACAATTCAGACACGAGTTACAACAGCAACAGAAAACAGCAATAAATATACGGTCATTATTATTTCACGCCCAAATCCAGCCTGGCCGCTGAGTTACGGGCCCGCGGGGAGGGAATCTACTCTCAAACTTATATATTATTCAATCTTTCCTCAGGTATGAATGTTCATTAGCCCGAAAATAAGTTCGCCGGTATCGCTTTCATGTTCACTGACCTTTTTAGAGAGCGAGCGGAGATTATTCCGTATCTTTTAAATTCGTATCTTTTTGAACGTTGTAGAAACGTTTGTGGTTCAACTTCAGAGACACCACTGCTACATCTATAAGAACTCTTAAACGCTTTCTACTCTCATAGCCCCACACTAGGATTATCTCCTATATCGTGGGTGCCATGGGCACACACAAAGAAGAATACACAAACACCCAGTCACAGAATTCAGACTTCAGATATCTGTCTGGCCGGGGAACGAACCCGGAACCCACGTGATTGACCGGTATAGTGGCCAATCCGTCATTCATCATCAGTCATTCAATCTATTGCTGCCTATTTACTCGTGTTAAGTGCTGTGTGTATTACTTTGAAGAGTGTGGTAAGAGTAAGAAATACTTTAACGAGCTGTTCCTAATTAGTTATTATAGGTTGCAGCGCATCTAAGGTCAACCTCAGATAAGACTTAAATCTTGCAGAATTGCGTATGTCCATGGGCGGCAGTGAAAACTTACCAGCAGGTGGACTGCATGTTCGTTTGTTTATATATAGAAAATCTAGAGTAAAGTATTTTGTTTCCCGTTGTAGTATTAGCAAACATTTATGTTAATTTATTTAGGTTGATCTTGCGTTTCGTTTAAAAGTGGTAGAACCCTTTGACATTTATTTATGTTACCATTACTACACAAATATCTACTGTATGCTGCAGCGTTGCAGTTGTTGGATTATGTAGAGAGAAATACTTATGTGAGTTATACTACGGTAGTCTTCGAGAGTAGAGAGCTACCACACATCTATGTCCGACATCATGTAAGAATCTAGTCCTATTTCGGGTCGATTACTGATGGAGTCCATGATGATTTGAAAGCAGAAAGAAAAAAGAAAATAAAATCCTACAAAACTATTACAATTCACATATTCTCGCTAGTTTGTCTCCGACGCTGATTATTGTCCCATTCCTGGGCACGGGTTTTCTGTCAGAATGAAATTAATCCGTTTCATCCAAAGATGAGACTTACAATTGCGCGTCTCACCGCGCAAACCAGCTGAAAATTAGAAGACTCCACACGCACTGAGAGTTCTTTTATAAAAGCTTCTCAAAGGTGCGAAGCATTTATCAAAGAACTCTCAGGCATCAAATTTTCTCTAAATATTTTCCTTCACCTTTTAGACAATTGATGTGTGTATGGGATTCGAAACTTGGACTCCCTCTACTTGCTACTACTATTACATTGAATTGAATTCAATGCTAAACTGGGATCAGTAACAACATATACGGATAAAAAGGTAACATTCGTATTCCCATACATGTCAATTTTGTCTACTTATACGGCGCTCTTTGAGCATGAAATCCTGTAGTATTCAGTGAACAGAGAAATCTATGGCGCAGAACACAAAAGCAACTATCCTTGACGATGTAGTAAACGACGTATCGAATAACAGTTTCTTTTCGTAACAATAACGCCGATAATAATCATAAATATTTTTATAGCTATTTTTTTTTCAAATAATCATAAAGATGTGGCTATAGGTAATTGACTTTATATCATCAATGTATCCTTCAGGAAAGTCTAGCTTATTCCCGTGGCTCCGCGCATTTTGGTCACGTTTAACACGGTACTAAGTATCTTATATGGTACTCCAGGTCATTAACTATCTGTGTACTAAATTTCAGCTCGATCTGATCAGATCTTTTTTCGTGACAGATTAACATACACATCCTCACAATCTTTAGCCATTATATTAACTAAGATTAAGAAACATTCCCTAATCTCAGAAATTAAGATTCGCTAGAAATAGTATTCCGTTTTATAGAAGCCTTTATAAAATTAGGTTACCTAAATTCCTATTTTCTAACAACGTCCTCATTTTGGAAACAAAGCCTATTTACTTACAATGTTGACAATTTGCTCGTAAATTATAATTTACGAGATGTGAGAGTATGATATTTTATGATAATTATCATTTAAACTTATAACATGCTAATTTATCGTTATATAGTTCAAACTTAAGAATAACATTTAGTTTTCAAAAGAACATGTATTTCATCGTTTCAAAATGATTTACTATAACTATAGTTTATTTTTATTACCTACTCTTAAAATGTACCGCAATAATGCATGTCTTTCTCATAAGAAAACATTATCGGCCTATGTCAGCCTATGTCTATGTATAGTATGTCTATGAGAATAGATCCGATTCTGGGCAGCCCTTCGATCCTTCCAGTCAATTACATCCCAGAAAAATTGCCGCAGATCGCTGTGTTCGTTAGCTCCAACGACTTCGTAATAGTCACTTCGATTTAGTGGTCCCCATTATTCGAGTGGATTAAAAAGCTTTTTCGGTCGACATTCGGAAAATACTACCTGCTCAGAAATACACGTTTTGAATTTCTGAAACGAAATGTTTGTATGAAATATCAAAATGATTAAAGGTGGTGAAAACCATATGTGTTTGAATCCGGTGTCTTCTTTTTCGTATTTTTACCTCGGTTGCCTTCCAAGGTCTGCTGTATTCTGATTTGAGGGGATTGCTGATCCATAGCTGCTCTCAAGTAAGACATCAATTCCATTTGGGTAAATAATAAATGACTATTACTATCCTAGCCACTTACCATCAAGAAGACTAATAGTCGCTTGTTACTGGAATTACATTTAAAAATATATATATATATATACATATATACGTGACGAATAGATAACCTCTCTTCCTTTGGAAAGTCGGTTAAAAATATAGTATGCACCGCCCTTTTCCATAAACATAACATAAGCGATATTCATCGTATTCAACTCATACGAAAAATTTTTGAACTAACCACCTACGAAACTTGCTTTTTGCAACAAAAGTAAAGCTTGTTACTAGTTTTCATTTCATAGGTTATAGCGCGTTTCTCACTGTTATAGCACGGATCAAATATGTAGAAATGACTGACTATTTAAAAGTTTATTGTTAAATATAAGGCTCATAAACACAGGAATTTTGTTAGCTCCATTTTAAGGCGGAGGCCGTCTAGTGGTGTATACGAGTTATTTAGCGTATGTGTATTTTAGCGAAGTCGACACATTATGAACATACTAACATACATAAAATGCAATCAAAATAAACATTTTCAGCGATATCTTACAATGTCTATTAACCTTGTTACGCTCGGGAAAAAACCTAAGCAAAGTGCAGTAGGTACCTATGTAGCACATAATTGAAATTTACATATTTAGTTTAGGTTTTATTAGGATATTTATTTAATTTGTATATATTGTGCATAGTTCAAATTATATTATTATTAAAAAAATGTAACATCAAATAAAAATTTGTTAGGTACATTCAAATTTCATTGTCATTGTTCGCAGCGATCCTGTCAATTTTACATTTGAAGTAAAGTGAGACTCTGATCAATTGTTTAATAATATGATTTTTATTTAAAACTCGTCTGATTCAGGCTCATATATTCCGCATGAAGGAAATGCCTAGCGTTGCGTTAATTTCATATCGCGACGTATTCGTCTCGTTAATTTAATGAAACATGAAACATTTTCACAGTACAAATCTTTTCATTAAATTAATGGTGAGGTAAACCTCCATTTATGTGATAGGTGTAGCTGGAATCAGCAGACAGACGGAAATTTTAATTATATGTTTGTTTTCACAGCGGTGGCAATGGTATGAAGAATGTTTTGAAACATATTGTATATTGTTTTTGGTCTTCAACTCAAAACATAATAAAAAAACCTTCTTTTGTAAGGTTGAAGTCTTAATTCTTTATTTTTCTATTTGTGATTTTCTTGCTTTCTTCATTCCACTTTTGTTTGATACCACTATAAAGATGATATTAAGGTAACTACCTCTTTTAACATTACTTTTATCACTTTAAAAATCGTTAACTGAATATTTATATACATATATATAAGCTAATTTATCAGACATCATTTAGATTTCATTTATTTAGATGTATTTTTTATATAAAAATGTACTTCCAAAGGTATTTTTGATATATAATTACTTTTTAAAAATTATGTATTTCATGTAGCTACCTATTTATTATTCAGACTTGTCGAATTATGCCATTGAAGGAATGACGTGAAAAATAATTGGATGAATATCAGAAATTCTGAAAACTGTAAGCGGCTTAGTCTTCAGTAATCCTTTGATTAACTTAGATTTTAGTTTCAGAATTTTGATTTATCCGTAGTTGTTACAACAAAGCTTATAAAGTAAATTGGGTGAGCCTTTCTGTAACAAATATATAGTACAAATATTTATATGATTTGATGTTTTATCTCCGCATGAAGTTTTTTTTATTACTTACAGAAAATACATTTCTTACAGTTCTATGTAACATTAAAGTTTATAATTGACCTGCTGCAAATAATATAAATATTTAATACTACAATGTGTTATTTAATATGCGTTTTACGAATATCTCCGAAGTGTTCTCTTCATAATACTTTGCTGAATATGAATAATAAAATGAATAATATTTTATGTACCTATTTGATTTCATATTTCACATCTTTATATAATTTTATAGAAATATCTGACGATAATAATATTTCCTGTTTTAAACATCACACATTTTGTTTAATTACTATTGCTAATTTGCTTCATTTTTCTTAGCTACAAACTACATAGTTAGCATTTACCACAGTATTTACAGAGACTCAAATTTGGTTAAACTTTCCGAATTAGAAATACGGTTATAAAACTGTGCAGTACAAACGCGACATGCGATAAAGACAGTGTGAAATGTCGCTTTTTAAATTGGATGGCGGTCCTGTGACCACTCTTGCAGGCTCCGTAATTAGTTTAAGCGTAGTACCTACATACATGTGTATGTAGATCTGTACTACAGCTGTTTATATCATTTAAGTAGAAGGTTATTTAGCAAACGTATTCCTTTTACCCGACTCCGTCAGAAAGAGGGTAATGTTATTTGAGCGTATGTACGTATGTGTAGTATGTTTGTATGTATGTCCATTGGCACGCGCTACAGCCCAAACGGCTTGTAGGATTGTGACGTATGACATATCATTTCAATAGTCTTAGTTTGCATAGTGACATAGGCTATATATTAAAAAATGGCGCCTGGAAATGGAGGAGGAAGGGGGAGGGACGGATTCTTTATACTATTACGACAATATTGCTACCAAATGAAAGCTGGTAAATAGACCAATCTAAATATATATATTGATCTACTTTTACTTGACTATTTTGACAAATAATATCATATGAACAAAAAAATTGTTTTCAGCTGTCGGGTTTTTTGTTTTATTGGTCTTAACGATGTTACTATTGGATAACGTTTGACGTAGCGATAAGCCAGACGAGGTACTTAATGTGAAACTGTGATACGACGTTAATATTGCTGTGATAGACTCAACTCACGTATGGGTTTTCCAACTAACCACTTTCATTGAATACTAAAAATTATTTAATTTTCAACTAATAACCGTTTTTTTTTGTTTAAAGTAAGTCATATGCCAGGCGTTTTTTATTATTTCTATCAAATATTCGTAGTATTTTATGAGAGAATGAAGTACAGAGTGAACTAGTGAAGTACGTACGTGCAAGTTGCAGCGTATCTTAAGCACACTTTATAGCTTTGCCGAGGAGGTAGCTTCTGCAACGTATGACTACAATTAATATAGCTAAGGGTTGCATCCAAGTGAGTGGGTAACACTTTAAACTTAGAAGATACATTGTCCAAGTCACATGTATTTATGCAAGTAAACTTGTAACACTCGTAACAAAGTAGAGAGTATCTCATCTTCTGATTAAACTGAAATGGCTGTTTCGCTTTTCATATCCTGCTACTGGGCCAGGATCCTCACAACTAAAGTAGGATGAAAGTTCAGTCTGCTGACGTATTTCATTACGGAGTAATGTAGAATAGTGGACGACACAGCTATATTCAAACTGATTAAAATTTAAAACCAACGAAATTAAACTGCTACTCAATATAACAACATAACATAACATACTTTCTGAAGGAAATAAGTGCGACATGCGATTACGCGACCTGCGATCTTAAATTTGTGTCACAATTTATAATTTTTTGTCATTAATTTGTCTATATTGGGCCAGATAAGGCTGAGAGAACTACATTACGTAAATACAAGTAACTTAGTTTACTTAACGTTTCCATTTGTGCATTTATCTACAAAATATGTATTATCAACTATTTTCGATATGTTTAGTAAGTTCTTAAAAGCTCCCTCGCTTTTATCGTTATTAGGTTGATTGTCAACTTTATGTATAGAAAATTACAATCAAGGCATCTGTCTGCTCGTGAAACACCCAGCAGCGTATAATTATTGAGTGAGTTGCGTCGTCCATTAATTAGAGCACGCTTAGAATAATGAAACTGTAACATAAGGATATAATTATATGCTAGAATGGCAAGTCATTTTCAATCAGTATAAGAATTATTATCCACTGTGTCAGTGATGAGGTGTCCTTTGAAGCCAAGTAGTGTGGATAACACAAGTGAGTCCGAAGTTTAATTACACTATATACGTAGTACCGCCATTGTTTTGAGTAAATATGGTAATTCACTATTAACAAATTTGGACGTGCTGACTATGACGGCTCACTTTTATATGAGGCGACCATCTCAGTCCTCGGAAGTAGCAACACGTCTGTTGCTTACTAATGACCATGGGCGGCAGTAACCACTTACCATCAGGTGGGCTGCTTGCTCGTTTGCTACTTCATATTAATAAAATAAATAAA
>DWNE01005230.1:0-14226 GCA_018249875.1 Cecropterus toxeus | reverse complement strand
GAAACTAGTGAAAATTGAGCTCAAAGATTCCGTTACATACATACATACAACCGAAGCTAATAAAAGCGAGTTAAAAATGACGTAATAGTCTTATTATAAAGTTTTATAAATGTTGGTGTGATTAATTTAATCATATCTACATTTCGTTTATCGTATCTCATGTTCGTCTGTGTTAATTTGGATAACTAAGAATGTAGCCGCTTCCTAATCGGAGGGATGTTCGATGGATATTTTTCGTCTCATAATATATTTGTTGTACGTTTACCTGATCAATATGGTATAAAATATGATCTAATGATGTAGTTATTTGATCATGCCAATTATTGGCAGTTTTATTACTATTCTTTTTGGAACATACCTTGTTCCAAAAGGAAGAAAATTCAAATTAGGCAGAAAAAAAACGAATGTTTAAATACCATATTTTAAAAATAATCTACGAATGAAGTATTTGACATTGATAGTTGACAATGTTGACAATTGACACTATACTATATATTATATTGTCAAAACGACGTTATAGTTCGTACTTAGAGTTATAATTTTATTCAAAAAATATTTGTTGTTATAACTTAAAACAGACTGAAATTATTTATGTAAAATTTGTCAATTTGTATCTTTACTCGTAGACCAATTCACATTAATTATGAGGCTTCCAAGCCGACAAACAAACCCAGAAAGTTTCTGAAAGTTTATCCTCAAGTTTCAAGTGAAAGATAATAAATATACAACAAGTTTGAAGAAATCTGTGATAGGAATTATTTTAATTATCAACTTATATAAAGAAGTAAGCGATCTCGATCAAAAAAATATAAAACGATTGGCGCCAATGAATAATATATTGAACGAAAATCAAAATAAACGTTACCGAAAAAAGTACAAGTATATGAAAATCAAAATAAGAAGTCTTATTATAGTAAGTTATTTGTTTTAAGAATTCTATTTAATCATATAAGGTAACCAATGCTGGGTTATGTAGGAAATTAACCCACTAAGAACCTCGATTTCTCAAAGATATGTTGATAGTCCTTGGAGTGTGTTTCTCTGTTAGAATCTTACTAGCGTCCTTTCCTGCGTCATTGGTTGGGCGGAATGAGCACACTTATACCACTCACAATCCGCCATTTAGTGGCTTTTTATAATAGACGCGGGATACCCTAACAGTGTTCGTTTCCCGACATTAGGGGGCCAAACTTCTATTAACCTGACAGCATGAAATTAAATTGTGTTTATTTTGAAACTATTTCAACTTTGAATAGACAGAAAAAATAAATTGTTATGTTACTTATTAGTGTATTTTTATTATTACAAAAAAACAGTAAAAAATTAGTAAATGACTTTAAAAAATGTTTTAGGAGAATGCTGCTCTTTGTGATGAAGTTGCTAAAATTCAAGAAAATATATTAATTGTAAAGGATGAACGTAAGTTTCTATTGCGGAAGGTTCTTGAATATGAGAATGACATTGATGCTTCTCAAACTTATTATAAAAATGAACCTGTAGCAATAAATGGTGCAAAGTCCAAACCAAAAAAACGAAGAAGTTTAGAAGATACGGGTAAAAGTAATGCTTGATGCTTGATTAAGATTATTTATATACAAATAAAATGTAACATAAGTTTTATGTTCTATTTTTTTATTTACTGCTTATTAGACTATTATAATTATGATAACTTTGCGATGAAGAAAAATATCAAAATGAAACCTATACTGAGAGAAATTAATTGTACTAGAAAGCCTCTGTAACTCATAAATGGCTTGTATCCTTCATTTCTTATATATATTTTCCCCATCATGTGACCAGTTCTCATAATTGTTATATTCTATGAAGACTATCCAAAGAATATAATCATTATTTTGCAATTTTTTTATATTACTTAAAAGGAAAATAGACCTGCATGGTGAAGAGGTCACCATGCTGGACAGACACACAATGTGTTCCAGGTTCAATCCCCAGCCAAATAGACATCTAAATGATGAGTTTAGATTTTGTTCTGAGTTTGGGTGTTTGTGTATTTACCTTTGTGTCCATAGTACCCAGAGTACTAGAGAAAATCCTAGTGTGGGGTTATGAGTGTAGAAAGCGTTTAATATTTGCCCATACATTAAAGATTTACCAAGTAATGAGTAGGACAAAGCAATAAATATAAGTTATAATTAATTAAGCTCGCAGTGAAGAGGTAACAGAACTACTGTAAAAGTGTAAGTATTTACAGTACCTACAGTCAATTACAATATGCTAGGTGACATTTTTGAAAATTGGTTTTATAATTTATTTTATGATCTAAATTACCAGACAATATTTATATGTCACTAAAAAAAACATCATATTTTATTTTGTATTTCTTTAATAATTTTGACATTAACTCATTAAAATATATTCATGGCTTATATTTCTTCTTTCTTTCTTCATATTTAAGTACTAGTATTTTACTTTACCATCCAGAAAAGAGGAATAGGACTAACTTTAACATGTTTGTAGATATAATCAAGATATCTATTTATCTCATTATAAGTCTAGGACCTTTTTTGCTAAACAATTACATGCTATAAAGTCCTAACTGTTTTAAACAAATTCTTGTAAATAAATCTTAACCCAAAAGCTGTGAAAATGTATTAGATTTAGCCAAGGTGAGATTTGGTTTGCCATTAATTTTATGATGCTTTTGAACCGACTTCCCAAAGGAAGAGAGGTTATCTATTCGTTATGTATATTTTGTAGTGATTTGTGATGCTCCGGTAAGATGTTCAATTAACACAAACAATTTAGTTTTGTAATGTCTATAAACCTAGGGACACTTGAACAGCCTTCTCAAAGGAAAGATATTATCATTACTGAGTGATTAGAAGATTGTATTCTATATAAAAAAAAAACTATTGAATTTATCACAAACATATATTTAATCCATCAGTACTAACTTTAATTACTATTCATCAATGTCATCCTCATCAGCAAAAGATAGCAATTGGGATTTCTTTTTTACTTCATTGTGCTCTCCTTTTTTACTTTGCTTCTTTTTACTAGATGAAGTATTTTCCTTTGATTTGGACTTAAAGATAACTTTTTGACTTAAATCTGCCTTCGCTTCGGACTCCTCTTTCTTTAATCTGTCTATTTCAACTTTAGCTTCCTCTGCAGTTAAGTCTCCCTGCTTCAGAACAACTACTTGGGGCTGTTCGGAATCTGTGTCCTCCACAAAATCCTCTTCTGCATTTTCAAGTTCATCAAATTTGTGATTTCTATCATCATATCCAGCTTGTTTCTTTAGAACCTTCAGGAAATGAGGATCTTCAGGTTTTATATAGCTTATGTTTCGTTTTCTGTTCATTTGTATATCAGGTTATATCTGTGAAAATGTTTGAGTATTTAAAGAATGTGCTCTTATAAATTGTTTATCAAAATTTAAGTCTAGGTTAGAGTAAGACAAATAATATACTGCAAAAATTAAAAAATGTTTTTTAAATGACAATATTATAATTTAAGTACAATGTTAGGCTATAAATGCGTTGCAGAGTTGTGAAGAGAGATCAGTAATATGGAAATGGTAAGTTCTTCCGCCCATTCAATTTCTACTGCTACCTATCAACGTAGAACAAAATATTTAGCAAATTATATGCACGACAAATCATAATTCACCTTTCCAAGTATGTAAAATCCTCTCTATTACTAATTCGAAATATGATATCATTAATTAACTTAATAATTATGAAAATTCAAGTCACAAATGTTGGTATGTTTGATTCCTTCGTAAATAGTACATACTACATTTATAATAATATTTATATTTTGTTTTATTTTATGCTATGACTTCTCGGTTTTAAGATCAAATTTACTAATGCTGTGTTGCTAACTTAAAAAATCTGTGTCGCTCTAGTGTCTACATAAAACTGTTTCGTTTTCGTTCGAAATAAAGCAAGAGACTAGTGAATGCCACGTATACAAGATTATTTTGGTGATGTAAAACAACCAATGATAGAGCTCTTTAAGTCATAAATTTTAAAGTGAAGATTTTTTATCACTATAATTATATAAATTATAGTTTACCAATTAAATTATTAAATTTATATTACCTGATTAATAAATAAATTAAATTCACAGTTAGTTGCATTCAAAAACTCAAACTTATTACTTTGGCAATTACATTAGTATTTGCAATTTAATTTGTGAGGGTTTCATTAATTCACGGTAATGTCTTATTTTTTTAGAGTCGTAATCCCCTTAAATACAGCAAAATAAATTGCTTCTGGGAATTATGTTCAACTGTCACTGACTGACAGATTACAAGAATGTATTCTTTGATTTGAGCGGCTTCGGGCAGTAGCTGAAGATATATTATTATATATAGCATATCTATAAAGCTGTCGTATACAGTAGACAATTAGGCATAAACACAACTTATTATCTCGTAAAATTGATTATATTATCTAATAGCATTATTGCGAAATAAAACTTTGTTTTGAACGAAAGTGTGTGTATATTGTTTCATGTTTTTAGTTTGTTTTGAATAATTTATAGCCTAAATACCTTTGTGCTTCGCGCCATGAATATTAAAAAAAAGGCAGCCATTTACCGGCGTGTTGTCGCTAAAACAAATAAACAATTTGAATAAAATAGTTTGTTGTTTAATACTTACTTAAAATGTGAAACGAAAATAATGTCTGGATTAACTGAATTAAAACATTTTTTTCCTATTGACAGTATTCAAAAGGTATGTGATCTATTCGAAGAGCAATTGCGCAGTGAGAAGGAACCAGATTTGGCGTTATTTTCGATTATCATCGGAGCTGTCGAAAATAATTTGACCAATGTTAAAAGTAGCGAGAAAGATGTGAATCTTGCGACAAATAAGTTTGTAAAAATGAAGTTTCCATCTATAGAGTGGGACGAGGTGAGATCCTTGTATGACCGGTTCGCGTCACTGATGCGTGGAGGTATAGACGCTAAGCTCATTGCAGGTGAATATGCTACACGCGATTTGATAAAAAGGGTCGCCGACGTCGTCTGGAATTCTTTAACGCGAAGTTATTACAAGGATCGTGCCCATCTTCAGTCTATATACAGCTTCTTAACCGGAAATAAGCTTGATTGTTTTGGAGTAGCCTTCGCAGTAACAGCTGGATGTCAAGTTCTGGGCAAATGTGACGTTCACTTGGCACTGTCGGAGGATCACGCTTGGGTTGTGTTTGGGAAAGAAGGAACAGAAACAGCTGAAGTTAGTTGCATATCTATATACAAATTTTATAATGAAATAACAGCAATACAATGGCAAGTAGGTACTGCGGTTCATAAACATCCATAATCAACCCCCAGATATGATTAGCTTACCTAAAGTGGCAACAGATGGTCTGCTAAAGTTTGAATGTATCTGACAAGTATGTTTATTCTTTAGTTTGTGGGTTTCAATTTTACCACAATGATGAAATGAATAATGTATTGCAAAATTTATTTTTATATAATTCATAACATAATTTGTCAATATCAACATGTTTATTATTCAAAATACTTTTTTTATCACTAATACATGTAATATAACAGATTTTACTTTGCTAGGTTACTTGGCATGGCAAAGGAAATGAAGATAAGCGAGGTCGGGCAGTTGGTGATGGAGTATTAGCACATTCATGGTTGTATGTTGCTGGTAAGCCAGTGGTGTGCACCAGAGTAATGGAACTTGCAGCTTTGGTGTCATCAATCAACCCTACATTGACACCAACTATAGATGTCCATGAAGTTGCACAAATGCAACATAAACTTCTCTGGCTCCTATATGATAATGGTAAAAAATTATGTAATTCTTATACAAAGACTAGTACAAGTACAATTATGATTTCTTATTGGGAATGGTTTTCTATATTGACTGTACATTGCAATACAAATAATCTTTATTGTACACCAAAACATAGATACCGAAACAAAAGACTCATAACAAGGTACAAACAGGCGGTCTTATCTCTAAAATAGCTCTCTTCCAGACAAGAAAGAAATATAACCAATTATTAATATTGGCTGTATACATTTATATCTTCACTAGTGACTTCAACAGATGGTACAACCAGTGTAGTTATTCCACGAGAGTAGCAATGCATCTGTGATTGGTTGCAAATAAGACCTCTGATTTATAGGAAGTTGCTTACAGATGTACATGGGTGGCAGTATCTACTTACTATCAGGTGTACAACTTGATTCTATAATGTTGTTCTTATTAGAATTGTTGGAGAAATAGATTAGTGTCCATGTAATTTTGGTTTGATGGCTTAACATAATGATTTTATATTAAATGCATTCACATTTTCTTACTTGCTTCAGGTCACTTAGATGCATATCCAATGGCATTAGGCAACCTTGGAGATCTGGATGAATATATGAAGATATCAGATATCACTGAGGATATTGATAAGAATCTGTTCAAGGACGAAATTGCAAACACTCAGAGTAGTACGCAGAGGCCAGATTCTGCAGCTCTTTATGCACAGGCAATAAGATCTTCTCGCACATTCTATGAAGATAGACATGTGTACCCATATACATTCCAAGGGGGATACTACCATCGCCATAAAATGTACAAAGAAGCTTTTCATGCGTGGGCATGTGCTGGGGACGTTATTCGGCAGTTTGTATTTCTTGTTTATTAATTAGTATGTATGTATGTATATTCTATATCCAAAAGAATGATGTTAGCAGATAATTTTATTGGAGTTTTGAACTCTTAAGGCATGTTAGAGTCGAAAAAGCCTTGAGTATGTTATCACAAAAAATTATAACATTATAATTATATTTCGTGGCAATCACTGTATGGTAATTGACTTTTAGGTAGTCATTTCTTGTGATAAAATATGCTTTGGTCTGTAATAGATAAAAAATAAAACCACAAATTAACAGAAGTTTAAGAAGAATAGTATAAGTTCACTTTGACATTTTTCCTATTAAAATCAATTTAAATAGAAAAGTATTTTTTTTATTTCAGTTACAATTATTCCCGAGATGATGAGGAAATATACAAAGAATTTTCAGAAATTGCAAATGAACTAATACCGCAGCTGATGAAAGCAGAGAGCTCTGGACATTCTGCAAGATCTATACTAAAAGATCCAGAATGTTTTGCATCATTACTTAGGTAATTTAATGTACCTAAATCAATTTTAAAATGTATTATAAAACAACCAGGTAAAGGTTTTCAATAGCGTTTAATTTACGCCACATATTGATTACTTTTGTACTATGTCATAGTTAGGTTTATATTTATCATGTTACAATTAATTTTGTTACTAAATTTCAAATATAAAAAAAAAATTTATATATTTGAAATATGCTTTGTTCAAAATAGAACAGTTGTTTATAGAATGTCTCCTTCCAGGTTTTACGATGGTATATGTAAGTGGGAAGAAGGAAGTCAGACTCCTATTTTACATATTGGTTGGGCCAAACCTCTTGTAAGCACTATATCTAAGTTTGATGCAGAGGTTCGGGCTCAAGTATTCATCATCTGCAGTCCTGAGGGTGATAATGAAGAGGATCAAAAAATAACAGAGCCAACTGCAAGCTGTGATAAAAATGGGAGTAACAATGGGAGTGACAGGTGGAACAATAATTCAGAGAACACAGAGATGAGTGTAAGAGAGCAATTAACTGCTGCTGTTAATAGTAGACCACGAGTTACCTTATATAGTCACAAAATGGCAGCACTTAAGCCTTTACTTTTGGCAGAAAGATTGAATACTCATGCCTTGCAACTCCAATTGACTGCTCAAAGTCAACTTCAACGACCCCAAGCTCCAAAAAAGAAACGTGACGAAGACGAAAATATACCTTCCGGACCGACGGCACGTGCTAAGCGCGCCCGTCGAGAGCGCTGATCTACCTACAAGATCCATCCATCTTAATACACTGGCTTTTGACCTTTACATAGTTGTTGAAGACTGGTAGATAATTTATGGAATAGGTATATTCAACAGGGGTGTGAAATAGTTTATAGACTAAACGCATTTTAAACGCATTTACGACACTTAATAGTCTACTTATTTTAAGTGCATTTGCATTCCATTTTACTTCTTAGTATGAAGACTTCTATGGTGATTGTAATTGGTTTATAACATATCAATGATTGTACTATACTTTTTTTTTAAGAAAATACATAAGAGTATCTAATTTATTTGGCAAATTACATGTCAGCTGTCGCTTGAAGAGGCTTTACCTATTATAAGAGACAAATATAATAGAACCATTCCATTGCCATGAAACAAAAAATATGTTCTACTTTTCTCTCTACTTTCAAGTTAACTTCAATCTGTAAAAAAATATCTAAATGATGGCTTTACTTGATGCCATGCTAAGATATAGCATATTCGCTACCTTTCGCTATATATGTATTGATCATCTATAGAATTAGATACTGTATAACAGTGTAGTGATGTAAATATTTTCAATTAGTGGCAATTTCAATATTTTAAAATAAGTAAAATGTACAAATGAATGGATTATTTCCTGAAAGGATTTTTTGGATCATAGTAGCTGAAAGTGCTATGAGTTAATTAGATGTAAATATGATACCTGAAGTATAATAAAATGTTTTTAAATATTCTGCTGCAAATAAATACTTAATTAGTAGTGACTTCAATTTTCTATAAGACCGAATGATTTGGGTTTGTTCTCATTATTTCCTTTGAAGGAACCCATGTATCTCTGTAGTTTCTTCAGAAAAAAGCTACAAAATGTATGATATACCTATGTAACATTACAACGCCGTGAGATTGACTGCAAGAAATGATATAATTTTTATGGATTTTAACATTAAGGAATAAAATGTTATAGAATGACAGTCACAAGAAATCCTAATTTCGGTTTTTGCGTACGAGAATAGTTATTTTTAATTTTTTTAATATCCTTTATGCTGGCCAAGTTAAACGAAATTTCCGGAACCGCCAGTGAATGCCTAATTAATCTTTATCAAGAAACATAAGCAGAGATCAGAAAAAAAACCTAATTTAGCAGTAGTTCGATTACATAAAATTTGTGACTTATTCGTAAAGTCTTTATACTCTCGAACTCTCGTGAATTAATGAAGATCTTTGTATTTCTTGACAATATAGGGTTCTGATTTTTATTTCTTATGTACCTAGATAATTTCAATAACATTTAATCCAACGCCGTATGTAGATCTCAGACAAAAAATAGACAAGCCTTATGATACGAAACAGAAGTTTTTGAGTGTATGCCCTATAGTATCCTGAATATTGCAAGTGCGATCTTCTTTTACGTCATGTCAATATAGATATATATTTTCAAAGTTTTGTTGGAAAGGCTTAATCGTATTAAGTTTGAGGTGTGCACATTTATCACTTTTAAAAGTGTTATTAAAGTTTCTTTACAATATCTTAATAAGACATCGTTTCAACGTTTTATAGTAGCGAAAAATGATAACAGATGAAAACATCAAAATGGAAATAATATAAAAGAGGATTTCGTAAATTTCAATTATTTTTACTTTTTCTTCCTATTCCAACCACCCTTAACAGATCAGACGGCAGAGTGCGGCATGCAAGCGTCGGAACTTCATAATCAATAGAATTTTTGTTTCTTCAAGATATTGAGTTTACTATAATTTGTCAAATTTTAAAACAAGGAAAATATACTTTTATAGTCATATCCTCACGAGGAAAGGAGGTAAGGAGCCGCAGCTGACGACAACAACGTTGACAATGCTTTATTTTACAACTCTAGTATTTTACGAGTTTTAGACTGGGAGGAACTTGGTCATGAAAATCTGTCGCTTGCAAACGGTGTAATCTATTTTATTACTTTTATTACATTGGCTTTGGGAGCAGTCTTAAGTTTAAAACACAACTTCTACAGAATTAATTTATTTCTATTTACCACGCATTGCCGCTTCTTAATTTTTTACTTTTCTGTATTTAATTTTTATATTTGAACTTTACCAAAACTTCCTTCACTAAGTACGCAGTAATGTACTAGTACGTGGTAATCGTGTTTGTCTCCCTACAACATAGTATACAGCAGTATCAACTTTGCACTTGATGGTAAAAAATCGAAAATGCATAAACCTTTTTTTTTTTGAAAATTTAATAACGAGAATGTGTTTGAAAATTATATTGAAGTGAAAAACTTTAAACAGGATTAGAAATATAGAGGTAAATTTACTGTGATTTTTTAAGGTATTTATTGTAATTTCGACTTATACATACACACACACATATAATTACATAAAAACATACATACATACGCTCGAGAAAACATTACCGTCCTTACAGCAGTCGAGTAAGTAAAAGTAATTTTATTAAATTCTCTTGAATTATGTTACCGAGACCAAAGTAAAGCTAATTTAAACGACATTTTTGATACATTTGGTATCTGGGGAAATCATCTTAAGTTATCTGATCATCTGGGGATAAGATAATTACATAATTATATGCTACACAGTAAAGGCCGGTTTACATATACCGTGCAGTCACAGTATACAAATGTACTCTGTGGTCACAGTGTCGAGTTGTCGACACAGTATCGCCACAGTCATAATTTTTCTTTCATACATTTTCTATGAATATTTTAATCGGCCTTAAAGCTTCCGTAAGGTAGCACAATGCACTTAGGGAAGCTCTAGGATTTCGAAAGAAACGTCCGGTACAATAACAATGGTATAATTTAGATGCAACGTCTAATTTATATTATTATTATTTTAGTGTGGCCATATTATGCGACTATACAAGTATACATAATCTGTAACGGATGACGTATGACGTTTACTGTTTATGAAAGAAAGAAATATATATTTTTTTATCAATAATTTGATTGATGATGTCGTTGATAAAATTTTATTTAAGTATTTTGATTGTGAAGTTTTAAGATAAGTTGGCCGCGCCATTGATGATATGATTAGTTTTAATATTGATTTGGCGGTTGAATGTATAAAGACTATTTGTGATAATACTCAATGTGTAACTTGGTAAGTTGTTTATCCATTGTCTGAAATAAGTCCTATTTATTAATATCGTATTTAAGGCGCGAAGGAAGCTTTACCCCAGGATTTTTTTATTATTTACTACAGTTTCGTATTCGTTAATTGAGTTATTCGCGCAAAAGACGATTTTGTATTGATATACTATTGTTATAATTAAATATAAAGTTAATGTTATAACATAGATATAAAGCAGAAGTGTTCGTATATTTGTTTTCTTTTTTTTAACTTGGTTCTGGCTGCAGTAGTACTGTTGCTACAACTTTTTCGGCTGTCTTCTTTGGAAACATTATAATTTAGTCCTTAAAGGTTTTATATAAGTTATGTTTTTAGTTTTTAAATATAAGTGTGAGAGTACATAATGTCAGGTGGTCTATATGGTATATTTGATATTTGAAACATGTAATATGTATATTGGTTTCTTTTCAGTGATAAATTAAGGGGTCAGTTAGTGAGATTTCCCTGTGGACATTCTGTCTGTGAACATTGTGCGGAAGAGGCTGGAGAGTGTTTGACCTGTGTCTCTGCACCATCTTGTTCATACCTGGTGGATTGTCCACAAACTGCTCGACTCAACAATGTCTCTGCTCTGTTAAGTGCATTCCAAGATGCCTTTGAAATTGATGGTAACTATTATAATTTTCAGCTTAAGTGTTGAAGTTTTCACAAAATATTTTATCAAATTATGAATAACTTGTGCAGCACTGCTTCCGCGTCCTTACTTATGACATTGCAGTGCCAGCAATATTCTAGGCATCCGCAATGTATGTTGTCAATACATGTATAATACAACAGCATCTAAGAAACATTCATGAAAATCATGGCATCAGTGGCATTGAACATATTAACATTTATATCTACTTCATTTTAGAAGGCCCAATGCAAATGTACATAGTAGCCTACTGAAAATTACTTTATTTACTATTTGTCTTCAACAATTATATCTATGGCATGTATATTTTGTTTGCTTTCAGTGTACAGAAGACAGCGGATTTCTGATCATCTAAAATTAGAAAAAAGGGTGTTTCCAGGATGTATACAAGCTCCCCAAAAATATTGTAATAAAAGGAAAAGTTTGAACATTAGGAAAAGTTTGAACAGGAGTAACAAAGAAAATATAAATCAAACAATTTTTCCTGGGGAGGAAGTCATAAATACTGACACTGCTAAAATGAAAAAATCTTTTCAATATGTCCAAAATTGGCTTAATCAACATGAGAATGTACAACAGAATGTTCCAAGGAAACCTTTTGGAGATATCAATGTAAATACTCAGTCATTACTTACAGTGAAACACAGCCAAAAGAAAATTGATATTGCAAAAAAATCATCCTACAGAAAAAGAACTCATGTAAAATCAATTACTAAATCAACTTTATTGCTTAATGATGTCAGCAAAAAAGGTGTGAATAATGATCTGAATGAATCCAAAATCCCAAAATCTAAAGTGAATAAGGAAGAAAATAAATACAATAAATGCCCTACAGAACAAAAATGTGATGGAAATGAAAGTGGTATAGTAATAGATGATGAACCTATTGTGCTTGATGATACAGAAGAAGTTATTGATAAGGATAAATTAGCTTGGATGGCTGTTTTAGAGGCTGCTAAAAGAGATGAATGTCAAGATAATCACATTTTACCTAAAAGTTTATTAGCACGCAGTGCCAACTGTCTCATTAGCAATGAAAAGAAAGAGACAAACCAATTAGATGTATATGAATCTGGAAGTACTGCCAATGATAATTTAAAGGGGGTGTTATTTTACAAAAAAAGTGCACTATCTGATCCATGTAAGCTCTGTAGTAATTACATTAACAACCAAATCAGTGTAAGCACTACTGAAGAAAAAAACAAGGATGTATCAATTGTGATCAACAATTCTACATTTGTAACTACTATACAATTTTTACAATGTGTTCAGTATAAGCAAGAAATGTCACATAAAAAGTCAGTAGAGATTCAAACCATGATACCGCAATGTGACCTGCAATCTGATGATAATAATATATCTCTGCAAAAAAGAAAAATTCAAATGAATGATGATATAATACCAACTAAAATTACAAGGCCTGAAGTTGCTATTCAGAGTTTAGATGTATTTACCGCTGAAACCAAGGACTGTAAAAAAATAGAAAGTAATGAATGCTTAGATATTGTACAAAATCATTTTAATGAGTCTAAAAAGCATTTCAAAAGTGTAGTAATAGAAGATTCTGATACAGAGAGTGACATAAGCAATGATGATAATATGTACGAAGTTGTAGCAGATGTTCACAGAACTTCCAGCGCTCCTGAGACTGTGTTAGGTTTTTTAAATTATTCTTTTTATTTAAAAATGCAGCTTCACTCAATCAAAGCTATCAGCTTACTTGAATAAAAAGAAAGTATAGTAATAGTATTAAGTTGTTTCCATGTATTTAAATTTTGCTAATAAT
Organism: Cecropterus toxeus; assembly: GCA_018249875.1. NCBI lineage: Eukaryota > Metazoa > Arthropoda > Insecta > Lepidoptera > Hesperiidae > Cecropterus > Cecropterus toxeus. The sequence goes on along the minus strand of DWNE01005230.1, from coordinate 822 downwards.
ATGTTTTATTTCTTACAGAGAACACGGAATACTTACACCAATGACGTCAAAAACCAAATTACAAAATAGATCTAATCGAGGAGGAAGAGCCCATACACCCAACAGTAACGATTCCTCAGACAAAGAAAACCTAGATCCTAATAGAATTAAGAAAGCAAAATTTGGAAAGAAACAAAAACATAAATTATATAAATACGAAAAATTGTAATTGTGATACAGAGGAATTGAAAATGTGTTAAATGTTATTTAAAAAATATTGTTTTATTTTATTTATTTCATTGTTACAAGCTAGCTATAAAGTTCAGGATCGGTAATTACTTGCGGTCTAATTTTAATAGAGAGCCGTATTTGTAAAATTTTATTTCCTTTAATTATAAAAAATATATATTTAGAGTAACATTTCTCGCGATTGTGATCTGTTTCTGTGTTAATCCACACGACAAACTCAGTGTCGTGTCGTCAACTCACCCAAATTTAATCCAAATCTTATTAGTAATTTTTGCGTGCAAGAGTAAAAAACATCTATCCATTCTCAAGTTTTGCTTTTATAATATTAATAACACTAGTAAGACGAGAGACTGTATTTTTTCTATCTTATTCCACGAAATGCAATTACGTTTCGTATCTAAATATATGGTTAATAGCAGGGATGTAACGGAGGCATATTGTCGGAACCGAAGTCGGAGTCGGAGTTTTTAAATTCAATTTATCGGAGTCGGAGTCGGAGTCGGAATCGGAGTCGGAGGCAGTGTCAGGAATTAGAAGGGAAGGTGTTTTTCTATCAACATTTTCCCATCAACAGTTAGCAAATTAAATCAAATT
>DWNE01005229.1:0-14227 GCA_018249875.1 Cecropterus toxeus | reverse complement strand
TTCAGTCTGGCCGGGAATCGAACCCGGGACCCACTGTGCGTCAGACCGGTATGGTGACCGCTCCGCCACGCGGGTCGTCAGTGTTGTTTTTTTTTTAATTTATGTACACGGATTACTCTGCCAACTGTGGAGTAATTTCATTTTGTTTTCTCTTATTCTGTAGGGTATGCATGCAGTTTGGTCCCATTGTCACCAACTTAGGATTTGATGATGGAATCTCAGGAAAATCGAGGAAAACCCTCTTTTATAAGCACTTATGTTTTGTATTAATTTAATTAACCCTTGCTGGTATAATCATTATGAAGGTAAACATACTGTTTAATATAACACTCACGCAGAAATATTTTATATTTTCTGAAGGGATTATTATCGTAGCCTTGAAGAGATGTAAGAGATCGAATAGGTACTTATATTATGCACAAAATGTACAATATTTTTTCGATATATGATTTTATTTATCGCTCACTTATATGTATATAAAAAAAGGTACTATATATTTTATTATATTGTATTAAAAGTAACCTTAACTCATCATATCCCTTATACGTATTGTTAAACAATTTCTTGTAAATTTGTATTCGTCGGAGCTTATATATAAAGCCTCATTCATTTGTTTCGGAAACACTTTGTGTAAATTGGACTCAACAATATTGGTAAAGTTGTAATAAATAGTTTCAGTAAATCCTCTACACGGTCTCGAAGAGGGGAAAGGTCACGATACTTTGTTTTGCACTTCGCTGTGTAGTTTGTATTCATTCTTTAAGCCATTTACTATCCAAATTAATTTGTTATTGGAGATTTTAACATAAATGGAAATTAAGTGTACAATACATTTCTAAATATTAAAGTAGTTGTATATAAGGTATATAGATAAACGGTGGTGATGGTAAGTGGTTTTAGTCTATTAGATGGCTTTACCCAATTCGAAAATATCTGGGTCTTTATTGCTGTATTTTTACCCGACCGCGTCAAAAGGAGGGTAACGTTTTTCGAGCGTATGTATGTATGTTTGTTTGGTTGTATGTATGTCAATTTCTTTGACACGCGCTACAGCCTAAACGGCTTGACGGATTATGACGTTTGATATATCATTAGAATCGTCTCAGTTGCTAGAGTGACATAGGCTATATAATTTTTAAAAATGGCGCCTGGAATTTTTTACTATTACGACAATATGGGTATCAAATGTAAGCTAGTAAATAGACCTACCTAAAAATATATATATTCTGATACTTTTATCTGACTATTTTGTTAAAAACTCATATAAGCGTTAAATTAAATATTATATCATTATCAACAAAAATTTCGTTTTAAGCAGTTGAGTTTTTTGTTTTAATAGTTACTAGTTACATAACGCTTAGCTGCAGTAAAAATTTCGATCACGTTAAATAGCTTTAATTAGTTTAGGATTTGTAAGTAGCCTATAATAACTACCATAGTAGATAATTGAAGGCTGAAAAACATTGTTTCTTTCACATTAATGTTACCTTATTATAAGTTTGATGTATGGTCGAAACATTACCCTTTGTGATACATTTAATCAAGGCTTCGCTAATGGTCAAACTTAGATCGTTTGCGCGGTTATGAGCTTATACGAAACATTTGATGATGAACACCCCTTCATAATAAATCAATTCTATACTTGCTGTTCTATGTGCTATCATTTATTTTATTAGTTGATCTTAAAAGTGTCTTAAAATACTGTGGTTTGGCTGCATGGGAATCATTTTCACACTTACGAGTATGTTTAAAGATATGCAAGTTATTTTTTGTCGGACCTGCCTACAAATTTTAAAATTTAAATAAGTTGAACTTCTATAACCTCTTGTAAAGTACACAAGAAAAGTTTAAAATACGAATTCATGCGACGTTAAAAAATTGTCTTTGACATTTATTTAAAAATTATTTAATTTGGTTTTTATTCGAATGTACCTAATTTAAATTCTTTTGTGACATAATGCATTCGTTTTAGTGGGCGTTATAAAATATCGCTATTATTTCCTCTAGTGACATAAAATAGGTAGAACCGTTACAACCACGGTATATCGAAAAGGCATTGACTTGACAGTCTTTGGATCTGTTATTTATTTCTTTTTTTTCGTTTAGGTGTAATAAATTTCGCTAATAGGTGAATTAATGGCGTGTGTATTATTAGTATTAGTTCTTATATATATGCCTTTATTACCTATGTACAAATAACATTACTTTTTCCTTTCACAAATTTTTAAAATGCTGCAACATTCATCTTAAGCTGCTGAACTGAAACATTTGTTGGCAGTTAATATTTTTCAAGGTACACAAATAAGAAATCTTATTTGAACATACTTTGTTTATCGAATTGTTTTCAGAGAACTCTTTGATATCAGTACAAATTATCCACCATCTTGGAGCATATTGGATTTTAAGTACCGTTTCTGAGCTTATCATGTATTGTCATCCAAATAAACGTGTAAAATTTCACCTCAATCTGTAGGAGTTAACACTTTTAAAATTAAGTTCTAAGATTTTATCCTCACAAGTAGCGAATTAACAAGGCAAGTTAAATAAAAGCTTGTAAAAACACTGTTTGTTTGATGTGCACCGGCCACGGCACGGCCATTTATAAATATTTAAACACGAATTTTATTTATGTTTAGAAATGTTTGTCGCCAAATGTAAATAGTGATTTAAATCGTAAATTTTTGTAGAATAGTACCTATCTACAACTCACCGGCTCACGTAAATATGAGGCGACCATCTTAGTCTTTGGAAATAGCAATGCATCTGTGATAGACTTCAGATAGAACCCCTGTTCTATATAAATTTGTTTACGATTCTATGAGCTGCATTAACCACTCACCATCAACTGGAGTGCATGCTCGTTTGCTACTTCTGTCTTTAAAAAAATATATCATGTCCCTATTAATCATATAATATAAAATATATTGTAATATAAAATACTAAAAAAATGGATGTTTATAACTTTATCTCAGTCTCTCTCAAACAGGGTATGTTAGTACGTTTTTCTTCATGCCTAACAGCAAGACAGTAACAAGTGGATAGATAATGCCAATACAATAGTTAACTTTGTTAGTGCAGTCTCTTGCCTAACACATCTCGAAAAAAGCTGTAAAAATAAATCTTTTACACAAATACAGCATCCTAATCAAAGTATCTGTATACAGTCGCAATCGTATCAAAAGAAAAATAGAGTGAAAATCAGCTCCCAGCGCACACTTTGATCTTACCTTCGGTTGCATTAAAATTTACATACTTCCCGTTTCTATTTGCTTTTCTACTTTGATGTCCTTTTCAATGTGGTTCGTATTCAGTGAGAATCGATCTGTGTTTGGTGAAACTTGTTTGTGTAAAAGCGTCCTTAACTAAGTTTGCATCCCTTTGTTTGTGTCGAAAGAAAGCGAAATATTAGAATATTTTATGATTCGATTTAATTTTACATGAAATATGTGTTTTGAACGCTGAAAGTTTTGGCGTTAGTACCAACGTTAAAGATATTTGAAATGTTTGACATTTTTGTTGTATTCGTTGAAAATAAACAAATCAGTTATTAGGTTTTTATTTATTCCATTTAGTAATTTGTATCACTAACTAATAATATTAACATAATTTAAACGAGCAGCATAAGGGCGATTCTTTCAAAATGTTACATTCACTTATCTAGGGCTGATTATAAAGGTTCATGGGCGGCAATGACCACTTACCATCAGTTACGCTGCTGTCTATATAATTATTTTTATAAACGTCGAAAGAATACGTATTACTTCTGGTTACTCAAGGAGGGTGTGTAACATATAACGTTCACATATAAAATTCCGGTAATTTCCAGGATTTTTTAAGTGATACATCTTGTACACGTTAGGCTATTGATGATAGATGGTTGTCATTAAACAATAGTAATTTACCGATAGTTACGAATTTCAATAAGAGCAGCATGATGGAGTATGCGTAGAGTCAATGTGTGTGATTTTTTTCTAGTGTGTGTAAAGTGTGTAACTAAATGCTGTACAAATCTTCAGGGATAGCAACACGGCTGAGACATCGCTTGGTCTTGGAACGTGTAGATTCCAGATGTCGACGAATTGATGTAGACTGTAATGCAAAGTCTAGACACTGAAAGATACACTCACATGATTTCTCTTCCACGCAATAATTTACGTTTACGTTATGTGAATACATTGCTGTGATTAGACGGTCCAAACAAAGTTTGTTCTGGAAGATGTAATTTGCAGTCTACGTCGCGACGCAATCAGACGCGAGTATTGTACTCCAACTGCCATATGATGCTTGACGTCTGTTTCTTAAGCGAATACCAAAAAACTGTATTTTCATGTTTTTAATAACTAATAGTGTTTACTTGGTCTTGGTGGTGATAAGTAAAAAAATCTTACACTGTTGATTAAAATTAAATAAAATGAAATGCAATGCCTTTATTTTGTATCAGCTTACGGGGGAAGCCACAAATTGCCAGTTACAACTTTGTTTAATAGGCTCGGACCTCAACTGACTCAGCGGGTTTGTCTTCGTTCATATTATATATATTTTTAATCGTTATATCAGTAATTTGTAATCTTCTTCTATATAGGAGTAAAACTTATGTAGCCACTACCGCCAACGACAGACTTCTTTTTCGTACTACAGGTACATCTCGTGATTATCTCGTATGTTTTACTTCCCCAGGCAAAGCCTGTTTCTAATACAATACAAAAAACAGGGTTCCAAGATTTAAAAGAGTTACGATAAATATGTCACAGCCAAATATGTGCTTAAGATATTTTAGCCGAGACCACCTCAAAAAAATAAGTTAAAAATATGGCAAAAGGGATAAGTTATAAATCTTGGTTTAGGTAAATGCGTGAAATTTATTAACATTCTAATACTGTTAAAACTTAAAAGTTTTAAAAAAGTGAGTCTCATGTTGTTGCCTGCTGAGGTCATCAATTTATCTTTAGACTCAAAAAAATTGCGCGCTCTTTTCTGCCGCGAACGTGCATGATGTGGAATCAGCTTCCTTCTGAGGTATTCCCGTTGCGCTATGACATGAAGCTCTTCAAGAAAGTGCAGAGATATTTCTCCTTCTAAGCCGGCGATGCATTGGCGACTCCTCTGGTGTTGCAAATGTCCATAGGCGATGGTGACTACTTTTCATCAGGTGGCCTGTCTGCATTGCCTTTAAGTATAACTGTAAAAAAATGGGAACAAACTAAATATGCAAATGTTTGTATAAAAGTATACTAGAATAAGAATGTTTTCAAGCGGCGTAAAATGTCTAATGGCAGAGATTTTTGTTTAATTAAGTTTCAAACAAAAACAAGCCAAGTAATTTGAATAACAAGAGCTTACCGTTGCATTTGAAAACGTCTAAAGTTTCGAATACGCTAGCTTCTTATTTCATCGTTATGTTGATTTTTTTATAGTCTGTGTGCTTCTTGTTAGCTTACTCCATTCTTCTTTCAATTTATTTATTTGTTTCAAATTATGCGTTGTGTTTTATTTGTAATGCGTAATATTTAAGTAAACGAGCATGCTGTCCATCTGATAGTAAGTCATGGACATCTGTAATGAACTCCAGACAGAGATCTGAGTCTTACCTTATGTTGGCCACAGATTCGTTGCTACCCCTGAGTACTAATTAAGTACACCTCGGATATGTATGTCCCCTTACTCTTCAGACCTGAATAAAGCAGCGCTTATTACTGCTGTTATTAGGCAGAAAGTGTGGCGAAGTAGTGGCGGGGGAGGGAGCCTTCGTAGTCGAACCACAAAATAGGATCCTCTATGGTTTGCATTTAGCTTTAAAACTAAAGTAGCTACTTTTATTATTGTTTCGAGTAAAAATGTTCCCAAGAAACAGCCCGACATTTTGATATTCCTCTTTTAAATTAATATTTTTCCTATGAGATAATGGTTATAAGGTGTTTTGGTATTTCTTGAAATACAAATTTATTGAACAAATAACGGAAAATCTACGAAAAACGATCGTTTCTTACGTCAAACTTTTAAAGTATTCGAACATTATAAGTACACTGTCCATTTTATATCAATTAATGCAACTTCTAAGCGTAAATGGAAAAATCGACAAGTGAAATAAAAAATTCTTAAGACTTTTCTCTTGTCACGCTTTCAGTAATGATAGCGAGGGGTCTTCGTCTCCCGAGACGCTCACGCGATTTCTACTTTGTTTTTACGCTTCGCTACATTCACTTGTTATTTATTGCAACTGCATTCATCTTTACTTATTTTCTTGCATAAGAACTAATAGGAAATAAGTAGAAAACGATTTAAAATTAAATTTTATTGACAACTAAGTTTTACAAGCTAATAAATGCACTGCACTGAAAAATATTTACAAAAACGAATTATTTAGTTAATCACAGTAGATTTAACTTTTATGGGTACGCTGGTGGTTTATAACTCTTTAGGGATGGGCCCGCGCGACCTAAGGGTGGTAAATTTTGAGTTTGCATTATATTGAGATGACGTGACGGATCTGTCAGAAACTGATCCTTGTTTTGTCCTACGTTCTTTGTATTGCTGTTACGTTGAAGGACTTTATAATTCTTAATAATGCCTCTTAATTCCTGCTGTTTCTGATTGTTTAGAGTGCGTAAATTGTTATGAGTTTCCTCTTGTTCCAATTGTTCATGTTCCTCGTCTCTGTCGTTTTCCATAGAGATGAACAATTGAGGTCTTTCTAATCTTTGGCTGAATTTGTCAGAGTTAGAAATTTTGTTCTTAGATTTCAATTTATTTGATTCGAAGTGGTTCTTTAAAGTTATGTAATTCAGGACATCTGCTATGTCTAAAGGTTTCTTTATTATATTTTTGTTTTCGTTTTGTGGTTTCAATTGCTGCGAAATATACTTTGGTGCTTTGTCAAATTGGGGTTCTAAAATACTTTTTTTATATGCTGGTGTTTGAAGTTGTTCCACTTTATCAGTTTTCGTATTTTTGTTATTATTGTTATTTGCGTGGAATAAGTTTTTTAAGAAGTAGTTTTCTCTAACGATATTTTCTGGGGTCAACTCTGTAGCTGTATCTTGAACGTCTTCTTTTTCTAACTTTACTTTCAGTATGGGTTTAAAGTTCTCATTTTCTTCTCTTTTAATAAAGTCAGTGAATTTAATGTTATTATCATTGCTTAAAACTGCATCACTAGTAGAACTACTTATATCACCTTGTAATTTTTTCGGGTTACTTTTCACATTATTTATCGTAAATTTCTCTTCTTTGTTTAATTTATATGTTTCATTGTATATATTTCTTGTTTCTGTAGCCAAAGGTTTGTTTTGAGCTCTTAATTTTGCAGATTCGTAGTTATTGTCGTAATATCCATAAGATTGAGAAGCCAGTGTGGATGGAGTTATATAATTAAAATTATTGAATGTTTCTTTGTCATCTGTAGCATATTGCGCATTTTCCGTGTACATACTTCTATCAGTAGAAATAATATATGGGATTGTATTTTCAGTGGAATAGCTATTCTGTTCTTTGGGTAGTGAAATATTGTCTTTTATTATTTGCATACTATCATCTTGAGGCTTATTGTCCTTATAGCTATAATCTAGATAGCTGTTGTCGGTCTTTAGGTTATCCACGGCCGGAGTTGATTCTGCGTTTAAAATTTCTTTATTTTTTGATTCATTTTGATAGATGGGACCTTCGGTATTTTGGTCCAAAAAGTCACTCTTTATTATCTTAGTATATTGTTCTGGTGACATATTATTAAAATTTATTATAACATCATCTCCTTCACCGGATGATCTTGAGATAGAGTTTTTGTTGGGATGTTGGTTCTCATTTATTGGGTTTGCGTTTAAACCATATTGCCATCTCCACAATGCTTTATTATTTTCTTGATCGGGATCAGTTTGGCCTGCTTCATAATTCATTAATTGTGGCAATGTTGGTTTTTCAGTTGCAAATATCCGAGAAATTTGTTGTTGGTTAGAACTAATAGAAGGGTTATGAGCTCCTTGAGAGGCTAAAAAAGTTATTTGTGGTGCTATCGGTCCATTATTGCTTTTAACTTTGGTTTGGTCCGTCGAAAAATCAAAATTTGCTTTATGTGGCATTTGTGAATTGTCAGCAGCGGCTACATTATTTTGCAATATTGATGTTTGCGATAAACCAAAAGAAAAGGCTTCTGGGGTTCTTCCGGTAAATAAATTTCTCGGCGGCAAAATAGAAAAGCGTGGCTTTTCGCTTTCAGTGTGATCATATTCTTTTTCATTTTCTTGCCAAGATTTTAGGTGTGATGGTTTCTTGGCTTCTTCCGCCAAATTATACTGTACAGCCCTGAAATAAATTTTATTATTTAACGTTTAGTGATGTGGGTGTATTTTATTAAGACTCTTACAGTTCTAGCTTAAATAGGACTTCCGTTAATGTTTGTCTTATTCTTGTGGTGTATAAGTTACTGTTGTCATATAACACATTCATAGATGGCCACCTATCACTACTGATTTTATTTACTTGACATTACGTGGGTATAGACAAGTTTTTTGCCTGCACTATATAATGAAGCCGGTTAAACTGGGATTAATTAACCTTTGAATTATTTCTGGAACTGGTGGAGGAACCGGCAAATGATCGCCACTGGCTCTATATCCATTAGAATCAGCAACATAATGTACTGTATACGTTTGACCATTGTCGCCGACGTAAGAATATGAGCCTTCTACGATTTGCTCCTCTTTATCAGTTCCCGTATTTTCCATACGACTATGCTGAACGTAATGGGTCTGATCTGCTCCTAGAGCTCTGTAATGTGATGATTTTTGTTATTGTACATTTTTTCACATTGATAATAAGTATATGTTTCACAGGATATAAAATACTTACTCGTAGCTAAAACTTCCGTCAAGGTCCATTTCGTTAGACAAACGAAGGATTGGTATAGCCGGTTCAGTAGTAGAATAATAGATGACAGGAGATGAAATTAATTGGGGACCTAGTATTGAAGCTCTCTTGACTTGATCAGGTCCTTGATCGTTTTTCAGTATTTCACTTGAAATTATCATTCTTCTTTGAGAAGGGGGATTTTGAATCATTTGAGTTTTTTGTGTATTTGTTTGAATTTGAGGCGGGTATTTAATATCAATTCTGTCAATTGGATGTTGATAATTGAATGTTTTTGGGATTGGCTTCATTTCTCTATTTTGTGGCTGTTCATTGTTTTTACTAGTTTGATTGCCTTTAATACGAACACTAGGGGGCGTTAATTGTGGAATCCTTGTTTTACCAATTTCATCATCTTCATCATCATCGTCGTCGTCGTCTCTATGCGATAGCATCGTTGATGACATTACCATGGGAAACGATGTTGGATACATGGATGGTGCCTTTGTAACAGTTGGAGGCAAAAATTGATACGGAAGCTTATTTCCATTATTGATTGAAAAATATGGTATTGTTGTATGAGATTCAGGAGGTAAATAAATGGAACTATCAGAACCGAAAACACCCGAACTTGGCGGTTTGAACTGGGGTGGAAAAGGAAATTGCTCTTGCGAAAACTTTTGACAGTTACTTGTTATTGTAAGCCATAATATGAATGATATGTGGCATATCTGAAACAACGTTTGTAAATTTTAATATAACTTAACACTTACATCACTATGCCATAAACAATCCATTATTTATAAAGCACTAGCACTTACAAACTTCATTTTATGAGAAGCTGTGCACACGTTAACAATAATAATTATACGTCACTCTTTTGCACAAGTAGAAAATGCACTGATAATGAAAATGAATTCCGCATATATTTATACACACGCGAGAAGATCGTAGCCAGGCATTCGTGAAAATACCACTCAGTTATAATTTTATTTTCTCCTCTCACTTGAAGACGTTTTCCACAGTCGTTATTTTCCCGTAATGTTTTAACTTAATATAAATCACCGGTTAATGAAAATGCATATATACGTATCTACTCTTTCTCCGGCGCTATGTCAGTCATTCAAAAGTTGTGATTAATCACAATTGGATGTAAAGGTTTATTTAAAGAACATTGTAAATACCCAGAGGAATTCTGTTTTTGGGTAAAAATTTAGTATTGTATCAATTAATTTATAGTTGATGTGTTATATAATCAAGCTTTTACTATTGAGTCAAATTCTATTGATACTATTACTACCTACTCGTGCGTTTGTTTATTTTTCCGTATACTAATCGTCTGATTAATTTTATCGCGCGATTTGTATTATTGAATATATTGCAAAGTGACACTTAAATGTATTTTAATTTAAAACAAAAAATTACTCATCGGCAAAAGGTACGTGCGTCCATGGAACTTAATTAATTTAAAAGGATAAAAAACACTTTGGCCCTTTTTTATCTGTCAGGGCAGTGGTCGATAAATGACTCGATAAATTGAGCATCCCAATACATGGTTGGCAAAGCCCAAATGATGCAACTTTAGTAATGGTCAGTGTCATTGCCCTGCAAACCGGTTTTTTTATTTGGTGGCCTCGAGGATATCTTGGGTTCTAAAGTGAAAATAATGCGTAGTCTTTTGATTCATAAAATAATGGCACTATTCCATTTGTAAAATGTTTAGTGATTTAGGATATAATCGTTATGCATAAACTTAATGCTTTGCATTAGTTTTATAGAGTTGGATTTTTTTAGATATTCTAATGATGGTATAGATCTTTTTAATTTCTTATATATTGGTTTGTATATATTATTATTTCCAAGATTAGGATATAATTACTTTGCAATAATAAGGATTGACCGACTTAGCGTCATCTAGTTCCTAAGTATTCTACGTATTGAACGTATTTTTTGCAAAATAAGTCTTGATATTATTATATAACATTGTTATTAGATATTTGAGTATATAAAAAAAAACAATAAAACGACTTTTTCAAGATACATTAAATTTATTAAAATTAACTATGCATACATCACACGTATCACTGGCTTTGAACATTCTTATCATATCACAAAATGTTTTGCAACTAAATCAGCAATCAAGTTCACAATTTGGATCGTGAACAAAATTACTGATACCGAAACTTCTTACATAAATATACAGAGGTAATATTTTTCCACGTATACCAGTAATTTCTTGGACTTGTATGTTGACTTCTCCATATTTCTTTACAAGGTCAAACTACAAAATCCAAGCAGTTTTTGAAACATTTTATCTTATTGTCTTATTTTGTAGCGTAGGTCACCGTTTGTTTACTTCCCGTATCCTGACGATGAAGGGTAATTCTCTTGGGGATAGTATGTCTGGGAAGTCTGGGGAGGAACGTATACCGGCGGAGATGTTTGTGGATATTGCTGCTGAGGATATTGTTGTTGTGGATACTGTTGTTGGGGATATTGTTGTTGAGGATATTGTTGTTGAGGATACTGTTGTTGAGGGTATTGTTGCTGAGGGTATTGTTGCTGAGGATATTGTTGTTGAGGAAACTGTGGCTTAGGTGGCTTTGGTTTTACAGGGGATGGCTTGGGCCGCAGTGGTTTAGGGGGTTGCTGCTGTTGTGGGTAATATCCATCAGTTTGGGGCTTGTTCTTTTCAGCTTCGGCCCTCTCTGCCTCTTCCTTGGCATTCTGGTCGATGGAGCTATAATAAAAAAATCCAATAAGAATGAGCTTATGATTATTATTTTATGGTTAACAATCTACACATTTTTTAAATAAAATTAAAAAATATATTATTATTTCGGTACAGTTCCAAAACACTTAAAATAATACAACATGAAACTGTAATACAATACAATTTGTTTACATCCGGTTCATATCATATTCTGCCATCCGCAAAAAAATCTCAGTTTAATTTAAAAAGCGATAATAATTTATAACGTCAAACTAACGATCATTAGGATTTTATGGCGTGGTATAATAACTGTGAGCTTAAAGCTTTAGGTAATCAATGTCAGTTTATATGTTATGACCAATATAAGTTTTGGGAGTTGAACTCATCGTATGAATTTTGTCTTTATTCGGGATTCGCTTAGTCTCAATGTCGATAAAGGAATGTGGTTTTTCGAGATGCGATTTCTGTCTGGCCTTGTGACCAAAATAAAAAATCCAGACGCGGGACTGTTTATGCGGATTAGGACTGCAGTTTAGATTAGCTCTTCCTTTCATTTTTACATTTTTATGTCGTCCAGTTTGTTATGTCTGGATAAGATATATCTTCGATTGGATTTCGATAAGACAAGTAATTTATTAACGGAATAAAACACTTCGGAGACAAATATTTCAATGATGCAATTTAACACTTTGCCTTTGAAAGAAAGATCTATCACTATCCCACATACTTTGAATACATTATATTAATGATGTTATTTCCGAGTCTAAACTCGTAAATTTTCCGTTTAGGTAGTCGTTAGAGCCGTGTATATGCAAATTAATTTGTTGGTAACGGTCTTAGATCGTTTAGATATTTTTATGGTGAAATGGGATGCCGTTAATAGAATTGTTTGTTATATATTTTAGATAATTTAAATATTACGAAGTGGTTATGTGGCTTGGTTAAAGTGTGGATTCCTTTTATTTTCCATTCCATTTATCCACGACTTTCGGTAAATGTGTAAAGCATTACTAGCTCAAACTATTACATACTACTTACTAAATCCAATTTATCCATCTTTTTCTTGCACTTACACTAGGTGTTCGAACTTATATCTATACCTTCGAGTAATAATATATCTGTCGTCTGGCATAGGGTTATTTGATTTAAACTTTTAAAAAAATCTCAACGTCTCAGAAGAGATCTATGTCTTGTAGCAGATTGTTATGAATTGACTATGGAGTTTAAAATAGTTATCATACATTTGGTGCAACTTACGCTTGGATCGCTGGTGGGATCGGAGGTGCCTTGGGGAGGTGGTCGCCGGACGCGTGATAGCCGGTGTCGTCAGCCCAGTAGGTAACGGTGTAGAGCTTGCCGTCAGCGCCAGTGTAAGAGTACCAGCCCTTCTTTACGAGTATTTCGTTTTCTGTGTTGGGGTTCAGGAAGTAGCCTTCCTCACCAACGTGAGTGCCATCGGCGATTTCGTATCTAGGGCAAGGAAATACAATTATATTATAGCGTCTTACCTGAATTCGTGTATATTATGGTATGTTCTTCTGGACTTTTTTTTAGTTTAGCGAGTTTTCGTTAATGGATTGATTATTGATTTGAAACAAAAATTAATACTATTCTAAAAAGAGAAACTACAATGTTCTGAAAAATACATGCCATAAACATTTTAGGTGAAAACTAATATGAAAAAATAATAATCACGCGAAAGATGTAAAATAAATTAATGCGCCTTCTAGCACGTTAGTATTTTATTTCCTATTCATAAATATATGTTTATTCAAAATACAGATTTTCTTATTTAGTTATAAATGCAATTTCTATCTCGAAACTTAATAATAATGATATTCTAAATTATGAGGTGACAAAAGTCTATTGGAAAAAAAACAGTTAATAAAAACCACTTTACAAAAACTGCCATTTTTCAAAAACATATCTTAATTACATGCAAGATCGATGAGTAGACGAAAGCTTGAAGAATGGGATGATCTGTTTCCGTTTCCATTGTTTAATAAAACAAGTTGAAAGATACATCTGTTTTTGTAATAATCATGATGTTATCGAAATAAAACTATTGGCTGTCAGCAAAAAAATATGTTTTATTTCGAAATTATTGCCAAGTTTGTTTGATGGTTTATTATTTTTATGACTAAATTTTAAAAAGAATAGCTACTTCACATTGTTAATGGGATATGCGCATAATTAAATGGAAATGGAAATGGAAAATTAAATGGAACAAACACTGCAAACCTACATACATTGTGGAGAGGCTCTGTCGTACGCTACAGATTAACCACATCTATTCTACGCTCAATGGTCCTACAGTTGTTGTTTCTACAAAATAACGAGCCGCTTACAAAACATAAACAAATATGAAAACTTAGGTAACCGTCTGTTTGATATAAATGTAAAAAACGAATCGCGTGGCGGAGCGGTCACCGGTCTGACGTGGTCTGAGTGGGTCCCGGGTTCGATTCCCGAGCAGACAGAAATATGGATGATGAGTTTAGATTTCAGTTTTGGGTCTGGGTGTTTTTGTGTTCTTCTTTGTGTGTACCCATGATACAGGAGAAAGTCCTAGTGTGGGGCTATGAGTGTAGAAAGCGTGTGTGTGTAAATACGTAAAGATCTATTTTGGATTGTTTTGAGTTGCTCATCGAGTCGAAAATTTAGTAATACGTTCTA
>DWNE01005228.1:0-14228 GCA_018249875.1 Cecropterus toxeus | reverse complement strand
TCGCAACCCTTATTTAACCCTCTTAGGGGTGGAATTTCAAAAAATCCGTTCTTAGCTGACGTCTACGTCATAAAAGGAACCTTTGGCCAAAATTTCATGTTTCTACCTGCAGTAGTTTATGCTGTGCGATGTTTAGTCAGTACGTGAGTGAGTGAGACAGTGAGCATCTTTTCGCTTTTATATATATAGATTCATTATATATTTATGTCAGCTTATACGTGTTATGATTTTACCTACTAAACACTCTTGTAGTGCTATCGTAAAATTCTAAGGATTGTACGAAATTGACAGACCGGAGCTCTTTTGTATTACCAATTCAGATAGAGGGACCATAGGTTGAAGGATTAATTTCCGGCATCGACAGCAAGGGTCGCGACTTCAAAATGATCCTCATTTCTCTATTATAAAATGGAAGGTAGTAGGTATATAATTTGACAATATATATTTTTACAGCGTATCTACATAAATACGCTGTAATCTTAATAATTATGGTAATATTTTTCTAGACTATTTTAAAAACCTAAAAAATAACATACATTTTTGCCATATGAAATTTACACCAAAATAATACATTACATTACAATACATTTTAAATGGCTACCATGAAAAATGTTTGCAAATAGAAATAAGGAATACTTGCAAATAATTATTTAAAACAACGGCGTATCTCTCTTTAACAAGAAATATGAATCAAAATTATCGTTTAACGCTAAAAATGTACTTTAAAAGTTTGTTTTATGTTTTAAAATATATTTATCATTAATTCCGTCATCAAAAATGTGAATAACTAATTATCTCGAGCTTAAATCCTAATTGTTTCTTATTATTATTACTATAAGTGCTAATATCAAGTGCTATATTTATTTTGATAAATAATGTTAGAAATAATTATTTAACAGGTGAATAATAATAATAATAAATCTATCTGGCTTGGGATCGAACCCGGAAACCACTGCATGTCAGACCGGTATGGTGACCGCTCCACCACGCGGGTCGTCGAATTAAATTTAAACAATGTAAGTATCTAACAGCAAGTGATTTTCTATAGAACTCGATATGACTTTGTACTCTATACGCTCACATAGACATTTCAGAATCGCTTCAATCTATACTATCGCTTCAATTGTTCTCATGCTATTTCATCGTCCCCTCTAACTCCATAAATATCACCAAACCTCTTTAAAATTATAATTCCACCTTAATCTACCCTTAAAACAAAAGTCTTGTGATTTGAAAGAAAAAATCCTCCCTCATTATCCGTAACGTCGCGACGCGTAGATAAGCGCGAAGCCGACGGTAGCGTCGCGAAAGATTGCATTTTTCATGTAATTTGCATACACTCTGGCTCTGGTGATTTTGGCAAAGTCCCATTAGACGTTGTTACAAATAGCGTCAACTATGTATTAAGAAGTATGGTGTATAAAGAGAATAAACAACATTGATAAGTAACATGATATCATAATATGATATTTGAAAAATGGTTCAATACTTTAGTAGTTTGAAATCGGAATAATACACACTACGATACATATAGAAAATGATATACAGTTTAAGAGGAATTTCATTGCAATTTTATGTCTAAAATATACATAGTAAATATATCTGTATGTTATTCGTCTAGTCATCGTTCCCTAATTACTTTTTAAGGTTTTCCGCTCACAAATAATGAAAAGAAGGAAAGTAAACACATATTTGTCTGTTCATTAAATAAAATACTATACTAAGCGGACGCCAAGTTTAAAAGATTTACATTTCACCGACAGTTCTCTACTCATCAATAAGAATAATGATGAAAGTCACACAATGTGCACGCTAATAGAAGAATAACTTCGAAAACGAAGTCCAGTAAACTCCTTTATTGTGATGCGACACGTTAGAAGCATGAAGGCCGAACTTACTAACTAAACGGAATTAAGACACGGTTGACTAACAAGTTCTGGATGCCACTAATGGTCATGTCGACGTTCTCGAATGTCCCCGGAGCTCGGACAAAGACGTAATTATATATACATCGTAAGAAAGTTAGAAAGAAGACAAAACAAAGGGAAATATCTTAACAATAATAATTGGATTAGAACTCTGCCTTATAAGATTACTTTGATTGTATTTATATTCGTTTATATACAAGAGACAAAATTAAATACACGTAAATTATCATTAAATAATTTTAATGTGAACAAAATGCGCGTAAATTAATTTTACTATAAAAATAAATAATAACAAAAAGTTTAAGTTGCATATTGCTTTGCGTGAAAAATTGCACAATTCCAAATTCATCAATTTTAAGTTAAAAAGACAGTTGAAAAGTTTTTTCTTTAACTTCATTGTAAAAGGCATTTTAAGATTAATTATTTTAACTCCATTGATTAAAAAATATGAAGCAACATTGTAAAAAATATTAGAACAAAAAATCCGACTGCTTAAAAACGATAGATTCCTTCAACAATGAATTGATCATTGTTTTTAATTATTACCTGGCTGTCCGAACAAGATCTAATTACATCCAATGAATGGCCAATGGATGAAATTATTTTAAAAATATTTCAAATCGTACTTTAAACGATTTTAATAAAAATATTTTGTATTCAGCATCGCAGTTTTATTAAATTAAATTCTTAACGAGATTTGAATGCTTTGATATTTATGTTACCATTTCAGTGAGTTATACAGATACTATATTTTATCCACCATAAAGAATAATACAGCTTTTTCCTTATGAAATGCTACGGATTTTTTTAAGGAAATATTTACTATATTTCTTATATTTAGTAGATGTTTTAGTTTAATGCTTAGTATAGTTTATTCTTTATTTTCTTTGCGATGTTATAAGGGACTGCGTTTGCGTATAAAAAAGTTCTTTTTGTCTTTACAAAATGATTATTAACATATTCCTCGATTATGATACATTAAACTTCATCATCTCATCCAATTTATTTGACTAACATGTTAAAAACTAACAAATGATAGATAATAAAATTTATTGAAAACAGCTTAAGTAATAAAGTAATAATAAAATAAAATAAAGGTTGAAAAGTTACGTTGGGTGGCGGCCTTAGGTTCTACAGAAACGCGAAATGCTTAATATTTAATTAAACATTAAATTACCTTAATTTTAATAATAGAGGTTGTGACACCGAGCCGTTCGCTCCCACGACCATTGGGGCCGCTCAAGATGCTGTATCAGCTCCTCCGGTTGCTGGATGCATTAGGCCTTGTCCCTGTAGTTCCGGGATTCGTCGTAAGAGGCGACTAAAAGGGGCTTCCGGGGTTGCGGCTGGCCAGAGTAGGAGCTCGAATCGTCCAGCCAGATGACCCCGGGTAGGACGGCGGTAAGTTTGGTCGCATACCGTCGTAAAGACCAGACGGTGCGGTGGGCCCAGCTGCTCATCTGGGTGGAGCCCGATGGGGCAACGCACTTAGAAGACTCCGGTTGCGTTCCTTTGGAAATCCCGAAGTCCTCTTCGTAGCGCCGAGGACGGCCACCGGGGGAGTTTTAGTGCGGTAAAAATCCCACATAACCTGGCGTCACTCCCACCGCGTCGGGTACCTTTTGAAGGTTTCCCCCTCAACAACAAAAAAAAGGACTTAGCGATAGTCCTTTTTTATTGATATTAAGGCGTCACTATCACTTATACTTTAACTATATTTGATTCCTAGATTGTAATATCTAAGAACTTTGTCTTATGTTAAGTAGTTTTGCTTCACTATACCACATCCGAAACGATTATTAGGTATAAGGAATGTAAGTGCAAAACTGTAGTAAAAAGAACTTGCTTTCCTTATTTGTGACCTTTGGGGCACAGCCGGTCAAGTGTACGTTTTCCTTAACCACAAATCTCGACTACATAATCAGTCAGAAAAAGCGCCTTAAAGTAAGTAAACATTACGTCCCGACATTCTAATGCTCGAGAGCTCGCCGCGGCCCGTTCCCAATCCGGCTGGGATTCGTTAAGTTTACATAATAAATACTCTTTCTTTTTTCCGAGACTTCACGCCTACAGAGAAAGCCGTGTAGCCACTTTTATAGGCACCTGCCCTAATGGTTCTTGTCAAGCAATTTAAAAGAACTTGAATATTTAATCCATCTATTCGGCTCTCTATATAATTGAATTCATTCTCTTTATTACACTTGTGCGTAACGCTGGAGAATAAAGCCGTCTGTCGTACTTTGTTTGATCTTAATATTATATGAAGCCAACGTGATTTTTTCCCGACTGCGTTTAGAAGAGGGTAACGTTTCTCGAGCTATATGTATATGTATGTATGTATGTATGTATGTATGTATGTATATTTGTTTGACACGATCTACAGTCCAAAGAGGATAACAGATTTTAACATATGAGGTGTCGTTGGATTTGTCTCAATTTTATTATTAAGTAGACTACTACTTACTAATAGTACTGCTAATCTACCTTATATCATTCAACGCTTAATTTAGTGAACGCGTGAATTTGACTCGCGAGAGTATACCCATTTAAAATAGTAAGTTAATTTTATTTTTATGTGATAATATATGCGTTTGATTACTAAGCTTCACTATTTTTCAAGTAAATAAAAATGTCAAATATTGATGATTCAGTGACGATAAAATGTTGTTTTTAAATGAATTAGTAATTACAAAGTTGTTTAATAGGTGATCGTATAGATAGCTGTTGAATAAATTTACTAACTTGGTTGTAGTAAATCATGTAACTTTTGATAAAATGTTGTTTTTAAATGAATTAGTAATTACAAAGTTATTTAAAAGGTGATCGTATAGATAGCTGTTGAATAAATTAACTAACTTGGTTGTAAATCATGTAACTTTTGTGGTGAGCGTTGCGAGACCTGAATATTTGTACATTTTAGTTTGTACGTTATTTTTATTAGTTAGGTGTACGTAGTAGGCATATTAACTTGTGTCAATCAGGTCAATCAGTGATATCTGCGTATCTGTAGCCATCCTTATACAAGTCTTAATCTTATTTGGCCTTGATTACAGAGGTCCATAAGTGGCAGTAGCGACGTTCCATCACTGTAGAATGCACGTTTGTGTCTTTCTTCAAAAATACAGTAAAACAATACTATTAGGTATACGTGTTTTCTTTAATGGCAATCTTTAATAGTTTAAATTAAATGATACAATAAATTTCAAAATATATGAATTATGACGTGAACATAACATGAAAAAATGTGCTGTATTTTTCTCTCTTTTGCTTTATTCTGGTAGGTACTTCATGTCGTTTCCAGACTTAATTAAAATTGCTGTGTAATCGCTTAATTTTAACCAAAACGCAATCAAAGACCACGTTCAACCGGGCCGCGATACAATTTCGATTTAATTTTTGGGGTCCCTCTTGTGTTAAACCCGCATAATAGTTTCGGTAAACTAAAAATAACCTGTAACTTATTTACGTTATACATTCGTTATTATTGTAAAACTAATATCTCAATAATATATACACAGCTTATTGATTTAACCACAGTTATCTACATATTAATGCCAACTTACATAAGCAAAATAAAGTTTACTTTTTTGTACATACAGCGTACGAAGGAGTGTGAGATTTCACATCGTTATAGGAGTGAAAATTTTGTAACTACCTATATAAGCGTTACAAACAGATTAAATTAATCAAAGTAGAACATTCATTGTTTACATTATGCACTATGCAAAATATACAATGTCACCAAGTCAGATGTCAAAGAACTTGTTATTGCTTCTAAACACAATTTTAGCTGTGACCACGATCCACGTAACTGGATCGAAATATCGGCAAAAAGAAATTCAATTACCGCATATCGCGAGTACCAGTAACATATTAAAATGTATCAATTCCGCGATAATATCAGCTTAAAATCATATACGACTTAGTCAAATTGGGTGTTTCTCTTTGTAAGCTATAAAACTGATTTCGAATTATGTATGTTATCAAAAGTAGCTTATAGTCTATTGAAATTGAGAACTATTCATGTTACATTTCTTTAAATATCAAGTTAAGTTTTTATTGAGTTTAATTATGGTCGGTTTTCGACCACTGTAAGATGCAATTAGCAATTATTTATTATTAGTCGTCAATCCATTACTGTTCCACAAATAAAATTTAATATTAATTATCGTCTCATCATTATTATGGCACGGAACTCTCGCCGCTTCATTCAAGTCGCACTTGACCGGGTTTTTTATTTATGAAGTGTATAAATATTGCGTGTTTTATCGCCCAATATGTAGCAAAGTACTGTTCCGGAAATGTTTCCTACGTACTTTAAAACGATTAAACTGAACGGTTTGACTTTCTAAAGTAGGGTAGTAAGTAGCTAACTGCTGGTGTTGAATGCATCCGAAGTTGTATCATTATGTATAATGGTTTTTGATATGAAGACGACCCGCGTGGCGGAGCGGTTACCACACCGGTCGGACGCGCAGTGGGTCCTGGGTTCGATTCCCGGCCAGACAGAAATATGAATGATGAGTTTAGGTTTCTGTTCTGGATCTGGGTGTTTGTGTATTCGTGTTTGTGTGTCCATGGCACCCACGACACAGGAGCAAATCCTACTGTGGGGTTAGGAGTGTAAAAAGCGTGTGTTTTTTTTTAAAGAAGTGGAAACTTAAAACACGTTTCAAATCAGTGGTAGCTCGGTTTGCAGGATGTTATAAGTCAAACAGTACGTAAGAGGAGGTTGTGTAACTTGACAGAACTCAACCATGACATACTCCATAATTATATGGTACTTAGCCAACATTACTACCAACCGCATACTTACAGCAATTTGCAAACTACACGCAATAGATGAGTATTAGTTAAGTTGGCTTATGAAATCGAAGTAAATACCCACTGTTTACCACTATACATACTTGACTGTACCTCTGTCTTTGCATGGGATTAAACTCTAGATAGCACAGATAAGATGGAACAGAAGAACAGCTCGTATGATTGTCCTTATTATATTATACTATTTTTTGAAAACTTCATGCACATGTGAACACTGTTTTTGAGAAACGGCGGACTTTTAAATATATTACATGTAACATTGCAGTGACATAGGATATATAATTTTTGAAAATGGCGCCTGGAAATAAAGGAAAAAAGGGAGGTGGATTCGTGATATTGTTTATTTAAGGACAATATGGGTATCAAATGAGAGCTGGTAAATAGACCTATTTAAAAATGTATATATTATAATACTTTTATTTGACTATTTTGAAAAAAAAATCATAAGCGTCAAATTAAATATTATATCATTTTTAACAAAAAATTCGTTTTAAGCAGTTGGGTCTAATGAAATGAAATTTTTTAACCTTGTATCGGCCTAAGGAGGCACTTATAAATTGTCAGTTACAATATTTTTTTCCTACACTACCAACGGAACATGACCTTAACAAGAAGATCTGACAAGAAACACTGGGTTTTATGTATTTTTTCTGCATTGTCTTTTTCCTCATAATTAGTTCATTCGTATATTTATTTTTGTAGTTAGGTGATTTTTTTTCACCATCTTGTCCAAGTTAAATTGCTTTAGGTGCGTTGGGCATTTTTTGAGATGGAAATAAACGTTGAACTCGGTACTGTTACCTTAACCGATACTTGAGTATATAAGCACATACGTACATATATATATTATGTATATAACTATATATGTTAAATATTCTGACGATTCAAAAAATAGACACCTAATTGTTCATGTTTTCACTTCTATCCGCGCTCCCGGAGTGCCACTGTTTTGTTTTTACATACAAATTTTAATAATGCGTTGCTTTTAAATACTGCTCATAGGAAATAATAGAGTATCGTTTAACACTACATTGATTCAATATAACTTTGTTATTATAAAATAACTAATTATAAACATATGTATTTCCACAACACATCAAAAAGCCAATTTGCGCGCACGTTCTGTTATTCAAAACATCTTAATAAACTTGATCCTGATTCGGGCGAATTTCAAAGACATAGTTAATCAGCAATAATGTGGAATGTGAGTTTAATTAATTTCATACAGAGTATGAAAATAATTGCCTTTTGTGTAAGGTCCGTGCGACACGGATAGCTTTAATGTAAAAGGCGTGTGCGATGGGATTATTGTTATCATTGTTAAAATAAAACGACTTAGTAGTTTGAACGTGCAGAAGGAATTTATTTTTCATAAAACAAAAGAATATCGTCAGTAACACAGATACATAGTTACAGATAGGGCACAGGTCATACAGAATTACGATTGTATTTTGATACAACCATCAGACTAAAAATTGTTTATCGTTAGCTTTTTAGTATTATAAATGCGAAATTTTGTAAGGATCTATGTGTGCTTGTTACTCTCACGCTAAAACTGTTTGTTTTTGTTGGATTTCGGGTAAAGGCACATAGATAGTTACCTGGATGAGACATGGGTTACTTGTTACTGAGGTAAACGTGACGGAAGAGGGCGAGCTGGGAAAATAATCTATTCATATATAACATATCTCAAATCATGGATAGCTTTGTTAAGGAGGAAGTCCAATATCGGTGGTCGGTGAAAAAAGCTGCCTTCCAAATTTTTTTCTTGCAGTATACTAAGGACAGTCGCAGAATAAAAAGATTACGGATTTTTTCAATATTTGAGGGTAGTTAACCGGAGTCCTCCATGCGCGATGAACCTTTCGGGCTCTTCTCTGTGAGGACTTACACCTTTTGGTGTATACGAGGGCATGTGACCACATAAGCCGCCGTCCTTTCCGGGACCTACTTTTACCGTCCGCATCCAGGGAAGCCTGTACCTGCGTACCTGTACCTTGGGGTATTCCTGTTCTAGTCCTGTAATTACAGGGACAGTGCCCAAGGCACCTAAAAAAATCTTAGTGTGAGTCTATGAGAGTAGAAAGCAGAACTATAGTTGTAGTAGTATTTATTTATTTGTATAGATATTGATCATTCGCTTTAAGTGCACCCGATCCACGCGAACTTCACATACAAATTCCGTCCAAAAACTCAAGACAAACGAGCGAGTGTAAGTGAAAAGCGATGTTTTGCGCGGACTGATTTCCCTAAATCTAAATAATGGCCGCGTTACGTACAATTATAAATTCGCCCGGTTGTTTTGTGGGCGACTTAATACCGACTTTCGGTTCTAACTTTGTCTTGACTTTGCTACGCGGGGCATATGATGTGAATTAGGTTTTTGCAGAGTATATTCACATAGCAACGTTTTACGTTTCATCAAGGTTTCGGAAATCATGTCTTTGTACGGAAGAACTACAGCAGCGCCGGTCGACAAAAGGAAAGGTGAGCTAGTTTTTGATTTCATTCACACCTTTTGCTTAGGAGATCCAGAATAAATAGATGACAAATAATGTGACAATAAATAAGGATTTTATACTTGGCGTAATTATAAAATAAAGGTCGACTATAGCACATAGAGTGTAAGTGCTATGGTAGGCAAAACTCATCACTATACGTGGTATAGGGTGAACAGATACAATTCAAGTTTATGTGGGATGAGTTAGCTTATGTCGTTATTATTATTTTTCTGTAATGTTTAAGTAGCAAAAGAGCATGTGGTACATACAGCATACGTTGCTACTCCTGAGGTCTAACATAATCGCCAGATTTGAAAGTGAGCTGGCAACCACGCTTCATCGAAATGCAAGCTTCAGTCTAGAAATAAGTGTGGGACTTCCCCGATCGAACCAAATTCGTTCTACCCGAAAATATACAATTGTATATTTACTATATTGCAAGTATGATAAACTGTGCTGAAAAAAGGACATCTGCCTATGTTTCGTACTAAAGTATTAACGTACAGCACGAACTTTACGATAATTTTGGGATAATGGAAATAGCAATTACATAATATAATGCTCACGCAATAAGTTTTCAAAGATACGATGAGTTAGCTTTTTGAATTAAAGTACCAAAAGAGCGTGTACCTGTTAGCCAGTTGCCACTGTCGCCCTTGGACATCTGAAGGATCTCCATACGGTACTTACAATGGTCCTATCTAAAGTCAATCACAGATTCTTCTACTTCTAAGTTTTAAGAGGGTCGCCTCATATAAAAATGACCGGCAACCACAATCTCCAACCGGAATGCAGGAACGCTAGAAATACGTGTTGCGTGGTACCTTCCCTGTTACTTGTTCTACCACCTTAACGCTTTATAACACGCTTTCTACACTCATAGCTCCACACTAGCATTTTCTCCTGTGTCGTGGGTGCCATGGACACACAAACACGAATACACAAACACCTATATATATCTGTATATTTCTGTCTGGCCGGGAATCGAACGCGGGACCCACTGCGCATCAGACCGGTATGGTGGGCGCTCCGCCACGCGAATCGCCCTTCTAAACTGAACTTGGACAGCAGGATCAACTATGCGGCAGATCCATGCCATACTATCCCAGAACAAGAGCTTATGCCATAGTAAGTATGATATATGCTTCTGGACATAAGATTCATGTCCACCAGTAGCTCTACAAAGAGTTGATCTGATTTTCATCTAAGTTGCATGTTTGCCCTATAAAAACGTCAATATTGTGTTCATATTACGCTGTTTTTTTCAGAAAACATGCAATAATATGCATTCTCACTATTAGTGTACATATTTTATGGCCTGATAGTCCTTTAAAGTCACAACTCTCTTCACGAAGTTACAAAATCCTGCCATCAACATACCTTTGTAACTTCATAGTTGGATCAGCATAAGCCTGTGTTTTACGTTAAGCGATAAAATATATTTTAAGCAGGATGTCAAAAGAAATTAGCACGCATTCTTATTGAGAATAAATGGTCAGTGCTGTTCATGGGTATGTAGAACTAATTCCACGTAGAAAATGTGCTTTACGGATAGTTCATTAAAGGGCCGTTGCCAGTATTGAGGAGTATGATGGTCGTATCATTTTCAACTCAGACAGCATTTATACACATTTACTCATTTTCGGACAAAAGTGTCTACTTTTAGCAGCCTTTATGTTTATATTTAAAGCGATTCTCAGTATAGAAACAGTGATAAGCAATGAACCAAACAATGATAATCAATAGTATATAATTACTGAGCGTTTTTAAAGATAATATACTCGTATATGTGAATTGGTAGACAGTTGGGTACAATGGAGCTATCGAAGAATGTAGCCGAAACCTTGTTATAGGAACTTTGAACTATACAAGATTTGGATTTTAATGTACCAAACTTAATTAATAAATAATTAACTACTTATTTAAAGGTAAGCCTATGATATCATGAAATAGATTGACTTCTTTGTATATTTTCTTATTGGACACACATCAATATAATAACCTAATACGCCAATTTATCTGAAATAAGACGAAGTAAAGCTCATTTACTCGTCATCAGTAAAACAAGCGCTTTGTGCATAAACATTTTACCATATTTATTAAAATAAATTCTAAAACTCGGTACACCGCTTCGTATTCCGCGTACGTGTAACCGAGCTAAAGTTTGCCTCGCCTCGCATTATAATTACCGGGACCAGATTCTGATGCAACCCTGCAAATTTAAGGCAAGTAATTCATATTTTATGTTGTTATGGAACAACAGACTTTTATATACTTATAACGCAACTCAAAAACGCAAATTTTACAGGGTTGCGAGGTAAAATTTAAAAAAATGTTTTTGTAATTAACTTTTAAATGAAGAAGTTAAAATAATTAAAAGGCCAACCACGGTGTCAGTGCTCTACTTAAGTTTTCAATCCTATGCATTTGTCAGATAAAACTGTGTCTTGAGATTAAAATTGATAAATTTTAAATTTGAATGAATAACCATTAATGCAACGCAGCGATATCTGTCCCAATGTTTGTGATCAAACCTCTTCGTAATTTTTCTTTGAGTTGAATTAACATCTACATAAAATGTAAATTTAGTGTTAACATGTTAAATTTTTAATATGGAGCTGGTCTATTGGAACTTAAACTTGAAGACAAAATTTCCTTAACTGCACTAAATAAAGCCTTAGAGTTTGGTCTAAATTTATTGTAGGCACTTTTCTTCAGAATTTTGTCCAAGGCTTGATGATGAAATATGAAACTGGTCATATAAATTCTCCTGCTGGATGTTCTGGTGTATATAATGATAAAGAAGACAATTGTCAAGGATCCAAGGATCAAATTCAAAATTATGTGAATACAAGAAATTAATTATCACTACTTTACGATCAAGGAAAACATAGTGAGGAAACCTACACACCTTAGTATTAAAAAAAAGATCTCAAAGGTGTGTGTAGTCACTTCGTCAGCGTGGTAGACTATGGCATTAAACACTCTCATTCTGAAAGAAGACCCGTGCCCAGTGGTGGGGCAATAATGGGTTGACGATATTCCAGTCAGTAATTGATCACTCGCGTGGCGGAGCGGGTACCACACCGGTCTGACACGTAGTGGGTTCCGGGTTCGATCCCCGGCGAGACAGACATCTGAATGATGAGTTAAATTCTGTACTGGGTCTGGGTGTTTGTGTATTCGTCTTTGAGTGTCCATGGTACCCACGAACCAGGAGACAATCATAATGTGGGGCTTTGTGTGTAGAAAACACTAAACGTCAAATAAACTGTATTCTTGCCTGCTAAGGCATTGTTATCTTAATTATTGTATAATTTTCCATTGCAGCATGCCATGTTTAGTTTCTCTTTTGTTGCTAGTTAAAGTTTGACGTAAGTTGACATGCTTGTAATGTCTGTGTCTGCATCTAAATGTACGGGTTACAATAACGAGATGAGACAAGATTTCGTTACCCGCTCCGCATCTCGTGCATTAATTAGACGAGTGTGTTTAACTTGAACTTAGTGCCAACAGTTCACGTGTATGAAGTAGTGTCGACGCTCATGCAATTTCGACTATGACATTTCAGAAATTAGTCGCTAGATGTCGCTATATAATTACGTTACCGTTTTGTGATGAGCAAATTTAATGACGATTTGGAATAGGTGTAAATTCAACTTTAAGAAACGTTCGAAATATATCTTGCAATGAAATGTGAATTACACTCATAAATTACGAATATAGGGGATTTAAAATTATAATCTTTTTTTATCAGACTGTAGTAGCAAACGAGCATGCAATCAACCTGATTTGTGTTTACTAACGCCCTAGGACACCTGTAAGCAAATTTCATATAGAAGAGGGGTTCTATCTGAAGTAAGTGGCCACCTGATATGAAAGCTAGCCAGCAATCACACCCTTTGACCAAAACAAAGAACTGCTTAACATAAGAAATAAATGTAGTAGTGGTCCCGATCTTACCGATTGAACTGTATTAGTTCTACAATCACGAAAAGCTATGAACCTATGTTGTAGTCTTTTAATTATTGCGTAGTTGTTGAATTGTGATTTTACTTATTTTGTGGGTACGTATGGTAAACATAGCTATAAGCCATCCGTTGTGAATAAAAACAAGATAATTAACGTACTATAGTATGTATGTTTCTGCATAAATGATACTCAATTACATAATGTAGTTAATGTAACTAAAGATAGAAGATAAGTGTTAGTGCAAGTTTAAAGCTGTTAGGAGCATTTGTGGTGATGCTTAGTCTAAATTTAATGCAACTAAGTTTGCTCTGGAACTATCACATAAGTCCGACTTTATGCTAGTATATACGAGACATTATTAACAAAACTTTGATACACAGATAACTTGAGCATCTAATTTGAACATAAACAATGGAAGCGTTTTTGGATGAAGTTGTCTCCTAGTGATGACATTTCGTTACTCTCTTCGTCAAATTATTAGAATTTCATTGCTAAGTTTGAATCTGCTGTTTGAATAAAGTTAAACTATGAATTGGCTTTTTTGACGAAGCCTATACTCATTGATTTTGCAAATTGGTAGATATTTTATAGTATTAAAAACATTCTTAAGAACTGTTGCGCATTTAAATTTTATTGGGCATTACGTTTCTAGCCCATAAGCCTTTGAACAGGATTTAAACAAATCTATCTAATAATGACAACCGAGTCGATGTTGTAGAATTTTCTTCATGGCTTGAAATTTTGCTACTCGCAGTTACGTGTCCAATGCCAAACTGCCTACCATTAAACAGTAGATCACTACCAAACAAAGCTTAAAAGAGATGAACCAATTTCAAACTACATCCATGGCTTGAAATTTTGCTTCTTACGTCCAATTCCCAACTGCCCAACATTAAAAAGTAGATCACTCGCAAACTACAGAAATACCAAAACTTAAAGAGATGAACCAATTTCAAACTAGATCTATGGCTTGAAATTTAACTTCTTACTTCCAATTCCCAAC
>DWNE01005227.1:0-14231 GCA_018249875.1 Cecropterus toxeus | reverse complement strand
CTCCGATTTAAAAGTTTCGGAACCGAAGGTGTAATAACAATCGGAAGTTCCGACTTATCGGAGTCGGAGTCGAAGCTTCGTAACATCCCTACTACAAATAAAACACTAATATATATCGTATATTGATTTACTTGATTTTCTACGATGTAAACATTCGTTGAAACATCATTCATAAAAGTTAAAATACAATAGTATACCATAGACAAAACTAACTCGGCCGTACATAAACTATACAGTGTACCTAGAAATAGAACGAGCCTAGATAAAATAATACCGTTACAAAATACAGACGAAATAATAATATTCAAACATTAACAGATAAATATAAATCCAAAAAAAGACATCAAACTACATTACCTTGTATATGTATAATTAAATACTCATTATTGTCAATTTTAAAATACATTCTTCAGTAACGTCTCTAAATATATAAATACATATATAAAATTAATTTATAAATTTACAGTGTACATTAAACAATATTAGCAACCGACTAATTTCATATAACTTTTAACTTAGCTTTAATATCAGATCAAATTAATTTATTCTTAAAAATAACTGTTGTTTCATAAACTATACGTATAATATAAATTGAACTGTTGATTTGTTGTGCAGTCTGTTGTATACAAAATTATAATATGGTAACTATTATTGCTTTACTCTGGTGTTTAGGATTGCCAGTAACATAAAAATCCTTTTTCATGTCTTCAAACTGGGGCTTTTCAAAATTTTACAACTGAAACATTACATACACAAATGGAATTTTAACGATAAATATGTACGAAAAGGATTTTCATTTCACTGGACGTCATATCGTAAATTATTTAACAAATCTGTTATAATATCTTATAATAATATTTGTTAACAGCGCCATCTATCGAAATAAAACAATAACAAAATCTTACTTTCATAATCAAAATTAAAACGAACGCAAGAAGCTTAAACGATCTGCGCAAGCACTAAAACATAACATTATATCGAATCTCTGTACAATAAAGAAAAAAAACTTAACCACTAAATGTGCTGAAAATAATAAAAAAAAACTCAATATAAAGCCTCATCACATGTTAATATCAATGAGATCGCGAATCGACTGCATTCAGCACTGTCAACTGATCGTGGACGTCACCTAGAAACTCGTAGGAATATACATAGCAAGGCAATAGAAGCTATACAAACATGATAAATTGATATACTATTCATCAATCAATGTGCAATTTCATTTAGATAAAACACATTGTTTTATGCATATTTAGTAGGAAAGTCAACATTACAACATATAAGACAGAAAAAAGCCAAAAGTTTAAATCTTTGAACTCTGCTTAAAAATTTATATTCAAATACATCAATTTGCCATATTGCTCATATTAATATAAGCAACTTAAAAGGTAAATATAAATAGTCTGCAGCTTTTATCAAAAAAATATTTAGTATACGTTTCCAAAAATAAGAGACCAGGAAATTTGTCAACCATCCTTATTGTACACTCTATGACCATCGGAAAATAAGTTTATACTTGTGAAGAAGCAAATGAAAGAGCTTTGAGTAAAACTAATACTAATTTTGAAGAACTTAACCACGCCCACACGAGCGGCGCTAGGCCAACCAAATCGATTCATCTGCAGAACAATGATAAAACATCTCATTTAAATTATTCATAATTAACCAGACTATATCGACGAAGTTTCTTTACATTTTAATAATATGTCCTCTGGCCCCCAGAATCAAAATTCGCTACGGTATGTTAAACACACGAAAATGTTATTAATAAAATCATTATTGATATCTGTCGAAATACTCACAAACATGATTGTATGTATATAAATATTGTACACAGCGTCGGTAAAAATAATTGCAACAATTTTAACGTTCAATAAATAATAAGTTGTATTAACAGTAGTACGAAGTCAAATGACCATATAAATAAGCGAAATATTAAAATAATACAAAATACTTTAAATAGATCAAAATAAATCAATTTACAAGAATACAACCTTTCATAGTTACTGTAATACTATAGCTTTGTAAACATATTTCAATGAACCGAACCAAGAAGAAGCAGAATTGGCCGCGCCTTAGGTATGGGCGTGGTAGGATGGATTCGTTATTATGTCAGATAATGTCAGTTCGCCATTAATCACTGCGACGTTAGCTACATATGTTCTATGTTTCAACGATTTCAACCTTCATTTCTTTATTTATTTTCATGAATTATTGTTCGTTATGAATTGTAAATAAACAATCATATGATAGAAACATCACTGAAATAATTGCATTAAGCCTGTAATTAATTTGACAGTCCCACTTCACCATTACCCTCACCAAAAACGCGACCAACGAGTATCGAGCGGCTAATAAATCTATTTATAATGTGTCAGACCACATTCAATGCCTACGATTCAGATAAACAAGTTGTGAACAACTCATCGAGTTTTAACTTGTCGAGAAACATGAATATAGCCATATATGCCTTTTTTATATGCATCTTTATGACAACACGATATTGTAAATATCTGACCATATTTTTAATTCGGTAAATTAATAATAACTCCCACTTGGTAAACATCTAAAAATATCAAATTGTTTGATACAATATTTAATATATTTTTTGGTAAAACCTGGAACGTAGACATTGAACATTTCTATAGTTCCTAAAGAAAACATTCTGACATTTTATTACAAGTAGTTTCAAGAATATAGTTATGAAGATAGGTATGCTAAACGATTCTTAGTCTTTTATTACAACCACAGAGCAGTAATAAAAAAAATAGAAATACTATAAAAAGTACAGATAGAAGGACGAAGTATTTTGAAACCGCAATTAAAAAAATAGACATTTAGATATGTATAAAACATTTAGAATTAGCATAGCGTGAAATAGTGCTATCACTAAGGTGCTTAGAAAACGCTAATAATACCGCTGCTCTTCTAATTAATATGGGAAGGTCGGGACCTTATTTAATTTTCAAATTATTATCATAAATGACCTAGCAAACTTGATTGCAGTTCCGCTTATAATAAGTCATTGTCATTCACGGAGTAAACGCATTTTAAATCAAATTTCAATTAAATAAGGCTCTGAAGCAGCCCCACATTCCCACACAACTCCAATAATAATTGGTGGTTTATTTTCAAGTGCATACATAGATTTAAAAATCAACTACTTATTATGAATCTTATACAAAACTATCAAATGTGGATTATAAAAAATGAAATACAATTCACATGTATGTAAGTAAAAAACAAATAGATTCGCCAAAATCATTATCATGTTCCTAATCACAAAAATCATTGCCGTTAAATTACTCCACCTACTACATCATGCCGTACCATATGAAGAAACGATATGGCGTTACTGTGACGTCTTACAATGCAATAGACAGAGTATAAAGAAGTAAATATAAAATCGAAGTGAACTTGAACATAAAATAATGATTTTCACGGACAAAATGCATCTAGGCAAGCTCTACGAATGTATAGACAACCTATATTTGGCACTCCTCAAACACAATTGACGTAATATTTGAATAACGATCACCTATAGTCGATGTTTTTGATTTCACCATAATAGAAAAGGTACTGCATGAAAATTTCGACATACATCTACCGCTACCATGATTTTGTAAATTCGCTATATAAAATTCCCTATAATATTAACTACAATATACTATGTAAAATTACTTGTATAGATTCACTCGAGTTAAATACTTAAGATTTTTGCTTTAAATAAGTTACAATCACAGTATATAATAATACAAGTGTTTCAAGTGTCAATTTTGTCAAAATAATAAATTAAAATAACTTAAATTTTATATGTATAGAGCGGGAGTGAATCTATAAAAATATTTTATTTTAATTGTATAAAATACTCGCGAAAACCGTACACAATATTACAGATAAACAAAATTGTACAGAAGACTGGAATTTTGCCATTCATACAATCAGTAAATAGTAATAAACCGTTAAGTAAGATTGTTTTATATTAAAATAAGTACGCGCGTATTAGATAATAAGAATTTCGTTGGAAAAAAAAAACATATTTTATATTTATACTTTATTCATATTTTATTTGCCTTCATTTCTATTCAGTTACATGGGCAATCCCATAACAGTCTTCTTAATTAAATTCAGCTTGACCCATACAAATTTTCTCCTTCGCGTAAAAGCAGGTAATTTCAATAATGAATTTGGAAGTTTTATTTTTATAATCTTACCTAGAACGTATATTATCAAGTGCGCTTATTTTAAATTCATAGGGTGAGTTGTTTCCGACTTTAATGCCAAGTAAATATATCATATATTTATTTATTACTACATGTTCAAAAGTGTGTGCATTTTTAAAATGGTTATTATTACACTTTCTTTTTGATATTCTTGTTTTAAGTGTGGAGCACCTACCCCCTACCCCAACTTTTCGCCACCAAGGGTTAGCTGGTGGAGGACTTAGGACATATTTAACTAAATCAGACCACACAAAAAAAACTGACCATTAAAATGTTGAAACGATACATTAAATAATCGTTAATCATATTTTTGGTATGTACCAAAAATCCAGTCTACCGTACAATTCATGGTATTGCTGTAAATCTACAAACATCAAAATCATTACGACTCTATTGATCCCTAAACTACATTGCCATAAGAGCTTACAAGTCTACGCTGCTGTCATTGCAAATTACACATTATCATTACAGTAAGTTTACTTTTATTAAAGGACACGAAATCTATTTGGCCACCTAGAACTAATCTCGTAGCTACCTACAGTGCATGATAATATATCCAACTGCATTGTATTAAGATTCAAAAATTGAACGTACAATTTTTATTGCAATATCACTGAACACTAGCTAAACCACATTATTATTGCTTATTTTAAACCGTTTGATTAGTTCATTTAAAAAGGGAACGACACAATATATTTATGTCCATTTGCGATAGCTTATCAAGTAAATGCATGTTACATAAGGGCGAACACATGCAAGAGCATAACGCATCTCAATTGAAACCACAGGATTAGGTGTGTGAGGTTAATTCTGCCTGTTAGAGTGAGACTAAGGGAAAGTCCATACTGGATTTTTATACCTCATTTAATTCAAGTAAATGCAATGATGTTAAACCCTTAGTAACTTTAATAAAGTTCAAAGTTCGTATAGACTAGTGACCAACCGAAGTTTCGTTTTTGGCCAAAATAGGTTTCGAATTATCGGGTTGCATTCGACAATACTCGGATATTTGACAAGGGCATCTTGACAAACGTTTAACGTTTAGTACGTCACGAAGCTAAATTTCAAAGAATTTTTTAAATTTACAGAAATCTTAAAAAGTTGTTTTAGCCGAAAATCGGACAGAATGTTTGGTTTTGACTGGAAAAAACAGTTTTGGTCGGTCACTAGTAAACTCGCCATGAACCGTTTATATTGACCAAATATATTTTTGCCATCCCCGAAAAACCAATAGATATTAAGTCAATCTAAGAGTTACTTCAAAACAAGTTGATAGATTCTTATCGCGAAGAATGCAACGCGTCTACAGAGTAATAATATTTCCTAGGAATACTTGGAAATGTCTACACAATATTATATATATAATATATACTGTTACAAACCGTCTAAAAAGATGTTATTTATTGCACGTTACTAAATACTAATTATTGTTATTTGATACATCTTCTAAAGGAATGCCGCGCACTTCAACAAAAAAACAACAAATGAAAAACATGTAACAAATGTTACATAATTGAGAGAAAAACAAAGCTTAACTAAAGTTTAACACAATTAAAGTCAAAATAATATTTACTTTTTATACTCGAAAAATTAAGCGTCATTAAATTATAGTTTCTTTATAAAATATCGCAAAAATATTTACGTTTGACTCAAAATAAGAAACCTATACAACGACCGCGCTCAGTTCCTTCGAGAAGATGCACCAAAGCCTTGGCCTAGACGCGTGTGTATATAATCGCTTTCAGCTAACACTAGCACCTACACCTTTGTTATACAAGTTTAGACCACATCTGAACACTTGCGTTCCCACTCTCTAATAGTAATGTATGTAGTAAAACGGACGACCGTCCGCAAGAAAAGCACCAAGAAAAGGATATATTCATTAAAAAAATATATGATGAAGGTGTAGCTGGAAAATTGAAGGATTTACTGTAGAATAGAGGAAAAGTTGTAGGAACGATGATAGATAGAACATTGAAAAAGTACCAGCAAGTTTTTGTCTAGGTACAAAAAACATTGACAATTACTGACAATGATTACACGTTTTTTATCAAAACGCAGTTTTTTATACTTTTTTATACTACACCTTTACTTAATATCCGTAATGTAAATATAGAAAGAAGAAACTACATTAGAAATATAGAATATAAATATTTTTTTCCAACTACACCTTCCACACGAAAAACGTTGTAGTTCTCAATATAATAATAATAATCAATAAATAGAATAAAAAAGAACTTATACATAGATATCAACATAGAAAACTGTACAACAATATAAGACTCACGTGTATTTCTGCGGACAACGTACTGCGTACTTATCGAGTTCCATTTCAGTCTTCTAGCTCTTCGCTGTATCCAACCTGAGCGTGACGGAACTCGAATATACGAAGTTATTGTTTCATATCCGAAAATATACACGAGTTGTTCAAACTGTAAAGATGTATAAACCCACAAAACGTTTAGTAAAATTAATAAGATTTCCACAGGCCCTTGATCGCTTTGAGCTTGGGAGATCTCTTCGTCGCTTCCAACTCTTGCTTGAAGCTTATCATGAACTTGTCTCTGAGGCTGAGTCGCGGGGGAGTCGGTTTCAGAAGAAACTTCTTCAAATCGTTCGTGAAGCTCTTCGCTGTGTAATTCGGTTCGTCCTTCATCGATTCGCTACTCGACTCGAGGAAAGAAACGGATTTATTGGATTGGATCGAATTTTTCCGTCGGGTCGGGGTCGACTTGGACCTGGAGCTGGTCGCCTTGCTGGAGGGCAGGCTGTAGCTCCTGGAGACCAGGGAATACTCGTCGTCGTTCGAGTCCAGCGTGTCCGTGGAGCGGTTGCAGATCCTGCAGCAGAGCTGGCAGTGCTGGAGGTTGCTGTGGTAGCGGCCGTTGCATAGCACGTAGGTCTCCGCCACCGCGTCGCGGGGCCGCGGCCTCTTCGGCTTCGCGCCCTGAGTCTTGCGCGTCTTCCGCTTGCACTTGGGGCAGTTGTTGCGCGCGATCTTCCGGAGCTCCTTGAGGAAGCCGTAGTCTATTTCGAAGTACTTGACGTCGGGCTCGGAGTAGTATCGCTGGTCGCGGTCGACGGGGCCGGGCTCGCCGCGGCCGCGCGGCGCGAGGCGGGGCCGGTCGGGGCGGCCGGGGTCGGAGTAGTAGCGCACGTCGGGGTCGGAGCGCGCCGGGCGCGGCGGGCGCTCGCAGCGCGTGCAGAACGTGACGCACTTGGCGGGCGGCGGCGGGGCGGGGGGCGGCGCGGGCGGCGGCGGGGGCAGGGGTCAGGCCTGCGCGGACGGCACCCACAGCGTCTTGTTCTGCTCCTCCTCCACCGCCTCCTTGATCTGCGTGCACATGTACGCTATGTTCACGCCCGCCGGGATCTCCGCTGGAAACGTACACCAAACGTCATTACATAATTCGTCATGATTTATCGATATCGCACTTGAATCACAAATTTCGATCAGAAATGAATTTGTTTGTAGGGAAATAGTTATTTTAATTATAAACCCGTGAAAACCGTCCTAATTTTAAGTCGCCAAATACTTTAAGCAACCATATGATAATCGTCAGTATTTATCATTAACACGAGAGAAAAAAAACCGATCACTGAATGAATATATTTAGTGAAATAACTCAAAATAACAAATTCTTACCAAAAAATTTGGTATGTGGTACGACTACTGTATATAAATTGCGGTAAGCCTGCTTGGGAATACAAAAGGAACTAAATTTTGCACATAATAAGTAAATCAAATGCAGATACTAACATGCACAGTCAATCTCTCTCCATAGAAAACCTATACTCTATCAAACACCAAAGAAACGGTTGAAAGAAGCAACATAAAACTCACCAGATATATAATTCCTATACTCATTCTCGACCTTGAGCCCGTGCTCGTACATCTCCTTGGCGGCCTTCGCGGACACCTTGTCTGCCGGGTAGCGCGTGTCCTTCACCTCCTTGATCTGCTTGAACGACTTGAACTTGATGAACAGCACGATCGGATAGATCTGGTGCTTATGTAGCTTCTCTATCGTGGATACGCTCACGTCCAGGATGCAGTGGATGCCCTGTGGTAAGAAATAATATTAATTAAAATAAAAAAAGCACCTAATATTTTCAAGAAGTTAATGTCGTGTATGAGAAATTTAAAATGTTATGTGAAGAACCGCTCAGATTCCTCCTCCTCAAATAATACGAATTTCTTCTTTTTGGTGAAGGGAGATCTCCCCCCAGGCGAGGTGATCATGCCTGGAAAGCGGCCGTACTCCGACAGTCTTTGTTCGGAACTTGTATATATGCGCTATGTTGAGAAAACTCCGATAGCGTGATTCAGAATACGATGACGTCATCTCTTAATGATTAGCGGGAGGTTGCTACATCCTTTATTTGTAATTTTTACCTTCACTTCATCTGCCCCCTCCCAACAGACAATCCTGACTACGTCCTTGCGTACATTACCTTATCTGCCAAGTCCCTCAGCATCCGAGGGTCTGGTTTCGCTCTCGCGAACACATGTGGCCAGTCCGATACTAATTTCCCCGCCACACACTCCCGTAGAGGTCCTAACACCGATACGGGTCGACGGCTACCATCTGAAATATGGTAACTAATTATCGTACTGTATTTTCAAAGTAATTATTATGGGTAAAACTATTTATGAAAAGATACAAATTTTATTTTGTTGATTTGTTAAGTGTTGTACTTAAATCACATACACAAAATTAACATTTTTCTAGATTGGTAAGAAAAAACTTTGCCTTGTTTGTAAAGATACGTGTACAAATTTGATCGCGTTTCTGTGCGTGTTATTCGTGTTGGAATTGATCAGAACAAAGTTTAAATTTGCGTTAGTTTCATGTAGAGATGTATAAATAAAATGTAATAATGTATGTTTAAATAATAAATCCGCGAATACGGATATCCGGCACATCAGTAGGTTACAATATGAAAGGCGCGCTCACAGTGCAGCCGCTCGACCCGCTGGTAGGAGAGCGGCGGCGCGTCGTCCGCGAGCGTGCCGCTGTCGCTCCAGCAGCCGAGCTCGGTGTTGGAGAAGGAGGCGAGCTCCTTGCTGTCGCGGTGCTTCTTGCGGCGGAAGAAGCTGCGGCGCGCCGTGCTGCCCGCACGCCGCGCCTCCAGCTCCGCCGACCCCGCCGCGCCGCCCGCCGACCGACGGAGGATCTCCTCCACTCTGCGGGCAACACGCGCTGAATACTCAACTCAGAACTCGTGGGGCAACGACGCAAGCGAACGGAACGTTGTTCTTTGTGCCCTCTATCGCACGTAACGGACCATTGTATAGCCTTTTATCGAAATTATCAAAATATAGACTACATAGTGATATATCGACGAATCGGTACTAATATTATAAAGCAGTAGAGTTTGTTTGGTTGAACGCGCTAATCTCAGGAACTACTGATTCGAATTGAAAAAATATTTTTTGTTAAATAGTAAATTTATCGTGGAAGGCTTTAGGCTTTAGTTATAACATCACGATATGTTTGTTTGTTTTTAATAGATTGTTCTCTAATAAACGCGGGAGAAACTGCGTGGCACAGCTAATAACAAGTAAAAAGAAACGAAACTTTTTTATATTGGTCAAAAAAAGAATAAAATGGGTACACAAATACTAGATGAAGATTAGACGAAAATAAATACAATATGATTTATTCATCTTAATCTATCCGCAATTATGAATATTCTGTCTGACGATGACATTCCTTAACGTCATTATTAATAGAATCCATAAGCGTTAAACGACAAATGATAAATAACACTCAATCCTAACATATAAATTCCATAATAGAACATTTAATGAGCAACAAAAAACGAACACCTCATTAATAATACTTATTCCAACAACACTTACTTGAACTTGCTAGGTATCGTGCCCCAGTGCCGCTTGACACCCTTGCAGTCGAGCTGCCACGCGCGCCACAGCCCCGGCGCTCCGTTGAACAGCGTGTTGTCCACGAACAGCACCTCGTCCTTGCGGAACCACAGCGAGTACTCGTCGATGGTGTTCATGCCGATGGAGGTGATCTTAGCGCAGCGGTCGAAGCCCGCGCGGATGTAAAAGGCGTCGCCCGGCTTGTCCTTTATCTCGTGGTACTGTTGTAGGTCGTGACGTACTAGAACGCTTACCTAGATGGAGAATACCAAGAATTAAAACAAAATGGAAGTGTTTGCAACAACTGCACATATATTATATACGTTAACAGATACAGTTGAAACTTAAGAATGAGTATTTCTGCAGCTATTAGTATTAAAAAGAATTAATAAATAACAATAAATGTTCACGATTGCTCCAAAGAAGTATTTATTAACCTTCATAATATTTTGCGGTCGGGATTTATGAAGACTGATAGTACTGAAAATTTCATACGCGCTTGCTCACTAAGCTTTGGTCGGCACGAGCTTCTTTGGATTGCTTAAAAAACATTTCATATTTCAGTGTGCTACAAATCCAAATGTCTGGGCACCATTCAACATAGGATTAACGGTTACAACAATAAGATACAATCTAACTTACCTTGTCGGCTGGCTTTGCCAGCTCCAAGGCAGCCTGCTCGGCTGTCGCCCGTCTCAAGTCCACATTATTGTACTCTAATATTTGATCCCCAGTCCGTAAGCCGGCGATATACGCCGGCGAATCTATTTGCACACTATGCACGAATATTCCCACCGCATTACCCCCCACTAAGCTTATACCGAGATCGGAACAGTTCCTCATTTCTATCAGCAAGAACCTGGGCAAGTCTTTGTTTCCAGATTGCCTCAGGGTTGCCACATCAGTCGAAGGCACATCCATCCGCAGGGATTGCTGGGGTCCGGGAGAGTTCCTGGGGGTCGGGGAACCAGACAATGAAACCTCTTCATCGTGCGAACTCTCCCCCGACGAGGAACTACCGGGCACTTCCATTTCATCCTTGTACTTCTCGGGGCTGTATTGTACTAGCATCGTTATGGAGTTGCCGATCTGCCGCAGCACACTCGCGGCGAGCGTGTATGTAGCCGATCGCATGTTTATACCACAGACTTCAAGCAATTGATCTCCGACCTGGAGACCAACTTGACTCGCCAAGGAGTTGTCGTTCACCGTCGAAACGAACACTCCTCCGCTACTCGGCGGACAGTATATTTGTATTCCGAGCGGTTGCTGACTCTTATCTATATGGACTCGTCGTAGTTCCCCGGGCAAGGGTTTGTTCCAACCAAGCCCGCAGTACTCCGGCATTGAGTTCCGCGTGCCCTTATGCGTCAGCTGCTTCGCCCCTCGGCCAGGACTTAACACTTCCACATGAAAAGTCGGCATCGGAGAATTCCTTTCCGAACTCCTCTCGATCGATCCCGTACTTAACTTCCCAGCTGAATTTTTTGACGTCACGCTAGGATTTGAGGGTATCCTAAACCTTTGATTCTCCTTTTTTCTAGGAAAAGTGCCTCCTTCGTAAGTGTGATGGTATTCCCGGTTGACCCTCGGCACCGGCTGCAAGTCTGACATGTTGTGCGTGTGAGACGTGAACGAGTGCATGTCGTAACTGGTACCGATACTCTCTCCGGATTGGCTCTGAGGTATATTCGTCGGACTCGACAAATGCGTGTATCGACTCGACGTATGCGGATTCGAATTAACGAAAGGTCCTCTATAATACTGGGATTGGAGACGCGACTGAGACGGTAGCGTGCCAGTCATCGGGTAGTTGGCGTTGCTGTTCAGGCTGTCGGGGCCGAAGCTGTCGCTGTCTGAAGGATACTTATTCACTATTTTAGGTGACGATTTTTTACTTGAGTAATATTGGTCTAGGATGTCTTTTCCGGGGTGATTCTTAATAGAATGGTCCAGAGAATTCGGGGATTTTCTCGTGAAGTCCAAGGAGCTAGGACCCTTGTTGACACTAAAATCTAAGGAGTGGGGACTTTTCGTTCTATTTCGCGTAGGCGGTTGATAGTCCAGCGAATCGTCCGAAGGGTTAAGGACTAGACTCAGTCTATTTGGAGTGACGTCGTGCTCGTAGTCACTGATGGATATTTTGTCCTTCTCCAACGTCCTATTCTTTTCGAAGTTCATGTTGTTCGGGGAAGCAAATGGGTTGTGTATCGTTAGAGGCGCCGGTTTCGGAAAGTGTTCGATTGCGGGCGACGACTCTATCGACTTGTACACAGAGTGGCGAGCCGGTGTCGTATTTTGAGTCATGGGAACGTGGCCGAGGGGTATGGGGTTTGAGTTCCTGTTGACATTTGATCGTTGGGGTTCTGGGGGCAGCTTGGTCGGGGGACTGAGGAGGATGGACAGCGGGGGCCTCTCCTTGCGGGAGCGCGGCTGCACGATGGTGCCGGTGGAGTTCTCCTCCAGGATGAAGTTGGCGCGGGCCTTGGGCCACGTGCCGCCGTTCTTCGCGTCGTTCTGCGATTCCTTGTTTTTTCTTCGAGATCGTTTTATAACACTGCTAGTTTCTTTGACTGAAAATGAAGAAGAAATCGGAGTTGTATAATATATTTGTTACAATATAATTGTAGGAATTCATTTCACTTGACATATTCAAGTCACACATAAACAGTCAACTTACTAGTTTTGCCATGGTAGCTGTCGATAACGGAGTCCAGCTCCGCGATAGCATCAGACTCTGGCACCTGCGAAAATTTCAAATTAACAAATAATTAACTAACCCATACAAATAGTGGACTTCACACTTTTAAGATGCAAATGTGAAGTTATTTTAGTTTGCTTTTACAATTTTTATTGTTTATAATATAATTAGCAAACGAGCATATAGTCGTAGTCAGTTTCGATTTTTTGACACGCAAATTACATCTTAAGATCGGATTGTAGAACACGAACTGATCTTAATGATCTTATATGATAGAAGTCAACAGTAAATATATCCGTTTTTTTAATGTCTCTTCAACATGTTATCAAATACTGATAACACTTAACAGGTAAGTTTTGATAACGTAACAATTACACTTTAGTGAAAAATATACATATTGACATTAAAAATCGTGTGGCAATCAGGCAATGCTTGAAACTTGGCTTCTCAAGCAAGGGTCACAGGTTCAAATGTCAGTATTAGAAATCAATTATCACTATTCACCACTTTACAGCGCCGGAAAACATTGTGACGAAACCTTCACGCCTGAGAGTTCTTTAAAAAAAAGTTCTCAAAGATGTGTGAAGTCTACCAATTTGCACTCGCCCAGCGCGGTGGACTTTGCCTAAAACTCTCGTTATGAGAAGAGAACCGCGCCCAGTAATGAAACAATAAT
This sequence comes from Cecropterus toxeus, assembly GCA_018249875.1. Classification (NCBI taxonomy): domain Eukaryota; kingdom Metazoa; phylum Arthropoda; class Insecta; order Lepidoptera; family Hesperiidae; genus Cecropterus; species Cecropterus toxeus. The sequence continues at coordinate 744 of DWNE01005227.1, read as the reverse complement.
GGGATGTCGTATGTATAAAAATCATAATAAAACAAAAAAATACCATTGATAACATAAACATACGTCACCAACTTTAAATAGTAACTTAGATAACATGAAACTCTACCTTATTCTGCTTGTCCTTGGATTTAGCGCGGCCGGTCACCGCCTCTATCTTCCCGCGGATCATGTCCCACGTGCCTGCAAGCAAGGCCCGGTGAGACCACAATAACATATGCCTACACCGCACCGACCAATGTAAGGGTGGCGACACACGTGGGGATATTTTATGTGATATTAGGCAATTAACGTATAATACAAGTTAAACAATACAATTTTAGTATAGGTTTGAATATCACCATGCAATCCATTTGATGGTCAATGGTAAGCAATAGGGGGTGTGCAAATATCGTTCGAATCGAATCAGTTTTTTTTTAATAATTCGGGAACATTCGAATAATTAGAATTATTCGATTCAAGTTTCGAATCGAATACCGTCGCAGAACTGCTTTACGTTAATAATAAGTGTTTCAGTGTAGTTTGGTTGAACCACTTTGGATGAACCAGTATGGTTTCACTGAAGAGGTACCCCAGTCAAACCATACTGGTTCTCCAACTACTTTACGATTTTATAAGAATCAGAACACGGTAGAGATTAATACTGCTGCTATGAAGTTATAAAGCATAGTAATAGTACGTGAGGTTTAACAAACAAATATAATATTTTAAAACATACATCATAAAACATCTAATTATTGAATAAAA